>VWZE01004483.1:194430-209676 GCA_013396675.1 Eubucco bourcierii
CTGCTAAGCGCTGACATCACGGCTGCGCCGATTGGCGCTGCCGGACCACGTGACCGGCAGAGTTGTGCAGTCCGGTAAGTTCGGCGCGCCAGCGGAGAGCCCCCGCGCTCGTGCCGCGCTGAGGGTGTGGGGGTGCACGCGACGGAGCCGCTTCGGCCCGCGGCGACACCGCTCCTGGCGCCTCGCTTGGCACCGGACGCCCTGTGCGCCAGCCCCACCTCGGGAGGTCGCCTCATGCTGCAGACAGGTCCGGCCCGCCACCTGTAAGGAGAAAAGGACGGAGCGCGCCGCCCCCGCTACTGCTGTGTCCGTCTCACTCATCAGCATCGCCTGGTTACCAGCCCGGTCCGCAACGCCGCGGGCCAGTGTCACGGCATTATTAGCGGATGAAAACACACCCAGGTAAGAATTGTCTAAGTGCAGTCATTAGGTGGAGTGTTAACCTTCGACCTTAGGATAAGCAGTCAGAAAAAGAGTGTTCCCATCATATGCAATTTTCACCGTTTTCAACTTTGTTCTCATTTTCTTGCAATTCCGGGCAGACAGACGAGTGGTAATTTTTGGGTTACTGAGAAAATGCGTTAGTAATAACATACTATAACAGCACTTTAAAATAAATTACCCCAACAGGATTTCCCACGTGAAGAAGTAGATAAACCACAGAGAGACTCCCTCAGGGGATGCAGAAGACCATGACCACCAGGTCAGCTGTGACCTTGGGTATGCTTCCCAAGCATCTCACATCACAGAACCCTCGAAGTATTTTGTTTGGAAAAGACTTCTAAGATCATCATCTCCAACCATCAACCTAACGCCACCATGGCCATTAAACCATCACCCAAAGTGCCATGTCCACATAATTCTTGAACATGTCCAAGGACAGTGACTCCATCACCTCCCTGGGCAATCTGTTTCAATACCTGACCACTCCTTCAGTAAAGAAATTTTCCCTAATATCAGTCTAAACCTTCCCTGGCACAGTTCCAGGACATTTCCTATCACCACCTCACCTCACTGCAACCTCCTTTCAGGTAGTTGTAGAGCAACTCACCAGGTCAGTTGACCTGACTGAAGCAAGGAGAACTTCTCTCAATCAAAAACTAGGTGCTGAACACAAAAAGTTTACATTCAATAACACAGATTCTAAGGAGGAAAAACATACTGGACTTTTCCAAGTCCAGCTAAGCTGCTGATTAAACAAATAACTGATTTCTTCCAAAAGCTGTCATCACACTATTAGCTATTCACCCATTAACAATCTAAAATGAAAACTATATCAATCACACCCTTAAATCCAGTATGAAAAAAATACTGATTTCCTGTCAGATTGCATCATTTTGAGAAGTGGTCTGTGTACATTCCAGAGTAGTAAAACCTGCTAAGGGCAAAAGCATTTAGAACAAAAAATGAAGGGTTGCTCAAAGGATAAGCTGAGCAATAATATCGTATCTGAAAAACTGAAGAAAAAAAAAGCTTATCTGTTTGTCCTCTGCTTTTCTTCCTACAACTGAACTGCATTAATACTGTTTAAACTTTTTTTTTTTCAATAAAAAAGATTTCACCATTCTCCCTAAATTATATTTCTCTGAGCTCCCCAACTGTACTTGAGAAAACAGTATTTACCTGACTTACATAGTGCTATTAGCTGGATGTCTTTCCTTTCCTGTCTTTTTGTCTCCAGCTTCAAATACATTCATAATATCAGGTCAATGGCTTAAACTTAGCCATTAGTTATTTCAGTTACAGGATCAGCGCTGTGTTTCAGTTCAGAAAGAAAGAAGCTCATACTAACAAAACTCAAATGCAACAAGAAGAAAAGAAAAATTAAACACACTGATATATTCACTGGCCAGAAGGAAGTACTGTAACCATCAAGTCTGACCTTCTCTGTAACAAAGGCTACTGAATTCCTCATTTTTTTAAGTATAACACCTCTTTAAAAAAGCATGCTGAACCTACTGAAAACTTTTCCACTTTACAGAAGCAAACTGCAAAATAAGTAGATCACTCACCCCTGAGAAACAAAGGGAAAACAAAATTACATTAAGGATATACAGATACTTCCTCTTCGGGTTCCTCCAATACTCTTCCTATTTCCATTTCAAAATGTCATCTTTTTTTTCTTCGTTGTTAATGCTTTAAAACTCAATCACTCAAATCCATGTCTCCTCACATCCTGTCTTTTCTATATTTCTCTGTTTCCAAAGAAAACAGACTAATTTAAACAACACTGTTGTTCTTTATTGAAGACAGCAAAAAATAATTAAAGGCAGTAGCCCAAGTGTCAAATTTTCAAGGGTCAGAAGCAAAAATCTTAACTATTTGTCTCTTATTACACAGCAGAGGTTTCAGCTGCAAGGCTACCTGCATTTATAAACAGAATCCAAATGCATGCTTACACAAGTTTTATTTTAATCACTAAAATACAATCCCTTCCAATGCATAATTTCTCAGTTCTCTAAATGATGCTGTGGTGTTTTTTCCCCAAAAATCATTTTAGCATATCTAACTACACATAATTGACTGAACTAATGCAAGTATGTGAATTTAAAGTGTTTCATCTAGCTGAGATGTCTGTAAGGCACACAAGTTCACTACTTGAACAACAGTAGTACAAAAAAGTCACACCATTAAGTAATGTATCACTGACAGGCAAGGATGCAAAAAGTCTACAACCTAACGAATGACCTCAAGCATCACAGAAGTTAAAATTGGGTACATGAACAATTCACAGAAAGAATTGTAAGTAAGCAAAGCAAAGATGTCACCTACATGAAGAAATTTTCCAAATACAAACAAGATACGATGTCCAAGTTCCAGGGGGTAAAAGTAAGGACTGGGAGAATGCAGATCTGTCTACTGTAGTAGAAGATCTTGTTTGTGAAATCTACCCACGGGTCATGAGGGAACTAGCAGGTGAACTTGTAATGACAAGACAAGGGGCAATGGGTTTAAACTGGCAGAGGGGAGATTTAGACTGGATGTTAGGAGGAAGTTCTTTACAGTGAGGCTGGTGAGGCACTGGAACAGTTTGCCCAGGGAGGTTGTGGCTGCGCCCTGTCTGGAGGTGTTCAAGGCCAGGTTGGACAAGGCCTTGAGTAACCTGTACTAGTGGGAGACGTCCCTGCCTATGGCAGGGGGTTGGACTAGATGATCCTTGAAGTCACTTCCAACCTTACCATTCTATTTTTCAAGAAGTTAAGGATCATTGGTACAGCCACTTAAATGCTAGAAGACAGGAGACTGAAACAAAGAAAAGACTGCCTTCCAGTGGAAGATTAGATTAATCCCACACAGTTTATAAAGGCATATCAGAAAGCACTGAAAGGTGAAATGTCAACCAAATTTTCACCCATCTATTAATCTTTTTAGTTATTACCAAAAGCTGCATGTATGTGTTCAAAATAACATAGTGCCTGCTATTTTTTCCTGAAGGTTTTCAGTATTTTCAGCTTATTATTTCAGTAATATTAACTATCAATACCATGACTGACAAGACTATGGTGTTGAAAAAGTTGTGCTCTAGAAGGAAAATCATGAAGTGTAAACATCCTCTTTGGAACAACACTACCCTTGTATACGTATAAAATACAGCAAACTGCCTCCTAGATTCCTTCCCACCACTTGTAGGAAAAAAAGCAGGCTTTGGTTGCACATGAACCACAAAACAGCACAAGTATATAGAATACCATGAAGGAAACCATTTCTTTTCCCCATCAGGGAAGGCAAAATTATTTCAGGACAGACAACAAATAATGTCACCTTTTTATAAAAATCTTACTCCCTTGTAAATGCATCATTTGACCTGATTAAATGTGAAGGATGTTTCAGAACTCATACATATACATACCCGTAAGTACATGTTTATTTAAAGATGAAGCATAGTAGCACATATTTTTCAGGACACTTGGAAAAGTTTAGAAAGCTTATTTCCACATTTAACAGGGGGTTTATTTGCCCTGATCATAATGCTTCACTCTGACTGACAGAACTAAGACAATGTAGAGATTATTGTGATTACTGAAATCACCCAATTAAAAGATAAAACTTGAGTATGTGAAGATATATATGGATATATCACCACAGTTTTACAATGCAGGTTTAATTTGAGTTGCTATACATACATATCCTATGTGTGGCTCTCACTTTTTACACCACACATGGTGGCAGCACATGATAAATTGTATTTATTACACACCACAGAACAACTCACTTGTACTCTGACCTCTAAATCTGTCTCTGTCAGGGCTATTTCCTATACCTTAAACACTCTACAGAATCATGCCATCATCACTGAGTTTTTGTAATCATTATTTTCTTCCCAAATGTGCAAAATCTAATGCTTAGAATAGATAATGGTAGTGCAACAACTGCCTTATCTTCTAGTTACTGGCAAACCAAAAGCTTAGGAATTGTTTTTCTCCAGCACTGGTGAAAATGGAGCTTTTAATTGCATTTTCATTCACTGATGAGCTATTCAAGTGGCTGATAATAGAAAAATTAGAATATTTAAGTGCCGTATTTTCAGAAGTCTAGTTAAGTGACACACTGTAACTACTGTTTTTACAAGTGCAGGACTAGAAAAATATTAAAATACTTAAAAGACTATCTCCTATGCAGCCTTTCTCTAAGCACATTAGGTGAGACAAACAACTAGAGCATACCAGAACATGCCCTGTTGGATGCTGTAGTTATAATGGTTTTGAAACAAACTCATGCAAACACTGCTTTTGCCTGTGTGAAAATGGCAAAAAGAAGCAGCAGAATTTAACTTGCGTGCAGCACATACACACAAAAATCCATGCATCTAACCAGACCTAACCTCTGTAGTAGTGTTGTCTTCAGGTCACTAGAAATCAATTCACAATTACTATTTTATCATTCTCACCACTCAAATTCAAAAGCCAGTTGCAAATTTCTGCAAGTCTCCTGCCAGCACAATTGTGGCAACATACAATGCTGCATAGGATGTATATACAACTAATAGGGGGGAAAAAATACACAGGAGGTAGCTTTTAAAAAATTACTAAAACACAGGACTAAAAAAAGAAGGTAGAAAAATGTGATTCTCTCTTCACCCCCATTCCACTATGCCCCAAACCATCACCTTACAAGTGACAGAATTTACAAGGAGACAAAATCAGAGTAAAGAAACTTAATATTCCTTGTAAGTGGTACTTACAAGGAAGTGTACTACCAACTTCCAGGCAGCATCTGACTACATCACAAAACCAGCCACACAGTTACCAACACATGCTTTTTTTGTTTACTTTTGTCAGGCAACAGCTACCAGCTGAGCTGCTTTACTAGTTGTTAAGGCTGAACTGCAGCTTATATTTCAGCAACACTGGACAGTCTTGGTTTATTCTTATTTTGAATTTCAAAGATTTCACACCTTTTAAAACATGTATTCTAGAATGAAGAAGATTTAATGAGATTATTTTTTTTCAAATAAATTCTTTTTAAACATTTACTTTGCATGCATTTCACTACTTCCCTTTTTCAAGTTTCTCAGTACAAGCAGCTTAAACTAATTAAGCAAAGTATGGGCATGTTAAAAAAAGTTGCCAAAGAAAACCGCACAAGGCTACCTACAAAACTTAATAAAAGGGAAACAAACACTGGAGTATGAACCATACTGGCATATAACAAAAAAGCTTTTTATTATTAAACTGCAATTTCAAGGCTGCATTAAATTCCAGTCTATCTACACCCTTCAAGTTCAATAAGCTTATCTTCTTGGCAGAAAACTTAATCTGATGTCAGAGTGATGCAAAAACATTCTGGCAGAACTTTAACACAGGTTACACAATGCATAGCTAGGATGGACCAAAAATATTGTTTGCTCCCTACAAATGCAAAGGCTCACATAAAAGTAGCAGAGGGTCCTGATATCCAGCTTCAGTAGTTTAGCTGTTGATCTTCCCCTCACTGCACATAGGGAATAACTAAAAGCTTTCTGTTCTGGGGTATTGGGTGCTGCAAGTAGTGATTCAGACTGTAGCTCCACTAAATGCACACAGCAGTATTCATTATAACCCACTTAACCATGCACAGAAATCATGTCTCTCCTCGCAGTCTTAGGCAAACACCAGGTTTAAAACAAAACATAACATACAGAAACCTCATCTCAAACAAAACAAGTCTTGTCACTTATGTTTTTGATCACAAAGGAGACTTCATCCATGCAACCACAGAAGCTTGCAAACACAGAATAATTTCAAGACTTCTATGAATGACACTTCACAGCTGATGCTCTAAAGCAAAGGATTTAGAGCGTGGAGTATAGCTTCCTGTCCATTACAAATAAAATGTGAATCAAATTCTGGCAATGTCTTTGACTATCTCCTAGAGGTGGATCCCACTTTGATTATTTATTCTCAAAGTTTTCAAAAGCAGTATATTGAAGCCTTTTGGAGTCATTTTTAAGGATAGATTAGAGCATAAACTGTCAAGGGAAGATAACATTACAATTCCACAAAGGAGCCCAAGGCTGTCTTTCTAACTGGTCATCAGAGAAGTTGAACCACTTCTAAATGCCACATGAAAATAATCTTATTTTGCATGTAAGTAAGAAATCCTAACAAAGAGATCAGATTTCTGTTCTGTAGCATTGTGAAAATATTTTCAGTTCCTAAATAATTTGCCCATAATGTCATACACTGAATCTTGAACACTCCAATACAGAAACAAGATACTTTGTCTATTGCACTCTCAAAAAATCTGTAAAAAGAACTGTCATCCAAAACTTTTAAACCCTTCTGTACATACACACACACACACACACACACATACCAAAACTTCCATACTCTCACTCCACAATGTTGTGGGATAGAGGAATTTCATTAGAGATCATATTGAACACCAGGTAGTAAAGTTTTATATACATGAAAGCCAAAGCCAGGTATGGTATTGGGAGCTGGAAGATGTGCACATTGTTCTTCCATCCCTTTGAAAAAATCATTATGGAAATGGATCAAAATGAAGATAATTTTTTTTTATACAGATCAACACCTAGCCATTTTCTATAAATCATAAACTTAGAGTATTACTACATACTGTTACATTCTCCAAGACTTTTCTGTAAAATAATCCTTTTAATGTTTACTGAAGGGGGAAAAAAGTATATGGCAACACTATCCATCTGTCTCTTGTTCCCCCAAGTTTCAATAGCTCTGTTGCTCTGTGAAGTGTCACTGATACCAGCTATTGCACTGGAAGATGCTTCATCAAAATTAGCGTACCAAATTGATACACCAGCACTTGCACTGTCACTGAGATAAGTGCAGCTGTAGTCCACCCCAAGAAGCAGATACCTTTTTAGCCTGTTGTCCCAAGTTGGGAACTATGAGGCTAAAAAAATCCTCTAGGGACTAGAAGATTGTTATTCAATCCCATAATTCTGCTGTCTCTTCATAAACTCGGGGCCAGGTCAGTTCACTCTCCTTTCCTCCCCTTCCAGCTCTGTGTCTGCCTGGAGCTGCTTTGTCGGGACAAACATGTAAGGAGCTGGTTTGGGGCCTCCAGAGGCTGTGTTTAGGCCTCTTGGATGGCAGAGGCATGGACGGGGGAAGGACTGGAGCACTGGGGATTATAGATATAGTTTGGGCTTGGGGGAAAATTCGAGCGGGTTCGCTTATGGATTTTTTATCTGCTTTGTAATTTCTGTCTGTAACTCTCTCCAAATATAATTCTGTTTTTCTCCAATTCATTTGAGAGCTTCACTCTGTTGGCTCTTTAAACCCACAACAGAACAATTGGTGGCCCGTACGGGGAGCAAGATGTTTGCTGGTTTGCATAGTTTGAATTGTGAGAAAATATAGAATTGAAGCTTAGAAAAATGGTGCCTCTTAGTGAAGTTGTAACGGAGAACTGGGAGGTTTGGAGAAGTAAGTGGCTCCCCTCTCGGGTGGTGGACGGGGTAGAAGCAAGCGGCGGGCAGCGACTTGGAGGGTCTGAGAGGGTGGAGGATGCTGAGGGTCCCCCATCCCCGAAGCGGCTGTGGCTCGAGCTGACCCAGAGCAAGGTGCCGAGCGGCGCCGCACGGGTTCAACTGGAGGGGTGGGGTAGAAGAACTCCTGCGTGTTCTTCCCTCCTGATGCAGATCCACGGGCGCTGGAAATGAAAGCGGCTCCGGGCGCGGACACGCAGGTGGCTCCGGCCGTGCCGGCAGCCTCCCCTGGTCCCATAGCTCGCGGCAGTGCTTCAAAGATAGCACTAGGCGGGAGCAGCGCCGTCCTTGATGGCGGGCTGGTGGCAGTGACGGCCATCCCCTTGCTGGGCGCAGCCACTCCCTATTCAGGGGATAAGTTGATGACTCCACAAGAAACAGGCATGCTTCAGTACCCTTCTTGTCCCAGTACAGGCGACGCGTATGGGCAGGCAGCCACTGTGAACGGTGATCCTGCATTTGGAGCGTGTCCTGCCCGGGCACCCACGGAGTGCAGCGACAGGGATCCCCTTCACCCGCTGGAAGTTATTCTTGACTTTACAGTGGAAGAACTGGTGGTACCGAGCACGGGCGGAGGAGGAGTTGTTCTCCCCTTCCCGCGCACTCCTGCCGGCTCTGCACAGGGTGGCCAGCCAGGACCAGTGACAATGGGCAGTGTGACCCCGCGTATCACCACTGAGTCTTCAGCGGTGACAGAGGTGACAGTGGCAGCCCTGGTGCTGAGCTCAAGCAGCAGGGTGAGCTGCAAGGGTGCCCTGATGATGGTAGCACCTCCTCTGGCCCATGAGGCAGTAATAAGGATGGACGGACCTGGTCTAGTAGTGGTTCCCGTGAATGGCACAGACCCCACAGTGATTTTCTTCCCTGTTCAGCCACCTCCTTCTTGTCCACCACCAGATCCTCCTCCTTTTCAGTTGTCCATTGAGAAATTGGATGGAGAGGTGTTGGCAAAGGTTAAATAAAATTTGAAACAACTCTGTTTAGATTGGGGAAGAAAGATAAGGGCAGGGACTGGTGGTATGGCAGGTTCACTTCTGATTATGCAGCTAGAGTGGAGGAACTGTAGGACAGAACCCTGAGGGGTGGTGGATGGCCTGGTACAAGAGACAAGCAAAAGCATGGCACTCTTGTAGATACTGGAACTCAGAGAGATGGACCTCATCTGCAATGAAAGTATCTTCACTCCTGCATATGTGAAAGCAGAATGGAGCAACAGCTTGAAAAATGGGGCAGACTGGACTTACTTGCCCCATCTGACAGCCCCAGGGGTGGAAACACACCATTTGAGACAGATGTGGACTAATCCAGACTGTGCAGAGAGGGACTCTTAAGAGAATCTGCAACAAGTGATTGAGACTTTGCAGTGAGTGGTTGCTTGTGCATTTGTAGTTCAGCGGTAGAACACCTTTGGGTGTGGGAGACCTGGGTTCCATTCCCACCTGGATGCATGGACTGCAAAGATTTGAGTGAGAATGGACTGGGACTGTCCATTATTTGATGTTGAGTGCTACTGAGCACAATGCAGATGGAAATAGAGTTCCTTTGTTAGTGAAAAGAATTTGTTGTGAATAATTGTATTAGTGTTTTCTGCCTTTGGGTGGGAATACAACCTGTCTAATGGGTGGTTATTTCCTGATGGGGGGAGGTCCAAGACATGTATGTTGGGCAATGCAGGAAGGTAGTAAGATCAAGTGTGTTCCACAGAGTTTCATTATGACTGAGTTTGAGTTCGAAGTATATACAAGTTGCTATTGAGTTTCTTTCAGATAGCCAATGTCATCTGAGAAGTCCTATTCAATGAGAAGAATTGTGTCCAGGATCTGAGTGACAGATCAGTTTGACAAAAGCACCAGAAAGACAAATGATTTGGAGGGCACTATTTATATATAGAGTCTGTTTCTAGTTAGATGAGGAGGAGTTACGGGATTGAATAAGGGGTGGAATGTCCCAGGTTGGGAACTGTAAGGTTAAAACAAGCCTCTAGGGACTAGAAGATTGTTATTTAATCCTGTAATTCTGCTCTTTCTTCATAAACTCACGGCAAGCCCAGCTCGTTCTCCTTTCCTCTCCCTCCCGCCTTGGGTCTGGCAGGAGCTGCTTTATCGGGACAAACATGTAAGGAGTAGGCCTGGTTTGGGGACTCTGGAGGCTGTGTTTAGGCCTATGGATGGCAGAGACATGGGGAGCAGGGCGAGGATTGGAGCACTGGGGACTACAGATTTAGTCTGGAGTCGGGGAAAGTTCAAGGAGGTTCGCTTACGGATTTTGTTTCTGTCTTGTAATTTCTATCTGTAATTCTCTAAATATAATTGGTTTTTTTTCTCCAATTCATTTGAGAGCTTCACTCTGTCAGCTCTTTAAACCCAGGACACCTGTGTGTATGGACTAGGTGACAGAACTGTACTACTACAATATTCACAGCAAGACTTTCCTCTTGCACAACCACAAGAAGACTTGTTCATTTCAATGTTAACAGGAAAAGTATATTTAAGATACTCAGTCACTGAAAGAATATAGACCAGCTTTATCACATACTATCTGAATGGAATAATGAGAACTCACCACTTTGTTTTCATGGTTTGTTTCCAAGATCTCATTTACCCATAGAAGGTATGGAGTGATATTATATGAAACTGCACATTATGGTAGAAAATAGAGAGACAAATTCTCCTATTTTAAAGGTCAAGAGCTAAATGTGCTTTAAAATAATATGATCAGTANGGAGGAGTTACGGGATTGAATAAGGGGTGGAATGTCCCAGGTTGGGAACTGTAAGGTTAAAACAAGCCTCTAGGGACTAGAAGATTGTTATTTAATCCTGTAATTCTGCTCTTTCTTCATAAACTCACGGCAAGCCCAGCTCGTTCTCCTTTCCTNAATTCATTTGAGAGCTTCACTCTGTCAGCTCTTTAAACCCAGGACACCTGTGTGTATGGACTAGGTGACAGAACTGTACTACTACAATATTCACAGCAAGACTTTCCTCTTGCACAACCACAAGAAGACTTGTTCATTTCAATGTTAACAGGAAAAGTATATTTAAGATACTCAGTCACTGAAAGAATATAGACCAGCTTTATCACATACTATCTGAATGGAATAATGAGAACTCACCACTTTGTTTTCATGGTTTGTTTCCAAGATCTCATTTACCCATAGAAGGTATGGAGTGATATTATATGAAACTGCACATTATGGTAGAAAATAGAGAGACAAATTCTCCTATTTTAAAGGTCAAGAGCTAAATGTGCTTTAAAATAATATGATCAGTAAAGACAATTCATTATTATTTATTAACATAAACTGTAATTCTGAGATACTAATTAACAGAATAATTACCTACTAATAAAGTAGTTCAATTTTAGGCACTGAAACAAGGCCTCATAAAAGGAGTTGAATAAATGTTCCATGTGAAATCAACAGCTCCTTTTCAGGGCTCAACAATGTCAACAAGCTTTTGACATTGTCTCTCACAGCACCCTCCTGGACAAACCAGCACCACATGGCTTGGATGGGTGGACACTTTGCTGGGTCAAAAACTGGCCAGATGGTCAGGCTCAAAGTGTGATGGTGAGTGGAGTTAAATCCAGTTGGCAGCAAGTCACAAGCAGCGTTCCCCAAAGCATAATTTTGGGACCAGTCTTGTTTAGTCTTTATCAATGATCTGGATGAGGGGATTGAGTGCATCCACAGAAAGTTTACTGATGACACTAAATCTGGTGGGAGTGTTGATTTGTTTGAAGGTTTGTTCTGCAGACCAATCTGGTCAGACTGGATCCACAGGTGAAGGCCCATTTTATGATGCGTAACAAAGCCAAATGTCAGGTCCTGCACTTGGATCACAAGTCTTCCATGCAATGCTACAGGCTTGGAGCATAGTGCTGGAAAACTGCCCAGCAGAAAAGGACCTGGGGGTGCTGGTTGACAGACAGCTGAGTTTTGAGCCAGCCATGTGCTCAGGTGGCCAAGAAGGCCAACAGCATCCTGGCCTGCATCAGAAATACTGTGCCCTGCAGGAGTAGGGAAGTGATTGTATCCCTGTAGTCAGCCCTGGTGAGGCCACATCTCAAATACTGTATTCAGTTTTTGGCATCTCACTACAAGAAAGACATTGAGTTGCAGGAGCATGTCCAGTGAAGGGCAACCAAGCTGCTTAGTGGTATAGAGAAGTCTTATGATGAGCAGCTGAAGAAACTTCAATTGTTTAGTCCAGAGGAGAGGAAGGTGAGGGGAGACATCATTGCTCTTTACAACTATGTGACAGGAGGTTGTCCTGAGGTCAGTATTGGTCTCTTCTCCCTAGTGTCAAGTGATGAGGGGAGATGGAATCAAGTTGCACCAGAGGAGGTTTAGATTGGGTATTAGGAAAAATGTCTTTTCTGAAAGAATGGTCAGGCACTGGAACTGGCTGCCAAAGGAGGTGGTGGAGTCACTCTCCCTGGACACGTTAAAAAAAATGTGTAGACATGTCACTTCTGGACATCGCTGAATGGCTATGGTGTTGCTAGATCACCAGCTGGACTTGATCTTAGAGGCTTCCAACCAAAACATTTCTGTGGTAACCAGTACCCCTAAGGAAAAAAAAACCCAAACCAAACAAACCCACAAAACCAAAACAACCCCACCACAAGACACATATATGCTTCACCAGAAAAATGTTTTTCAAGGCACTGCTTTCTATGAGTTCCCAGCCACAGCACTGAGGAGGCATTTCTGGACTAACAGCAAAATTATGAAGTCTTAGCAGTATTTTCAAATAGCTTCCTTCAGTGTCACAATTCTGCATCTGTACACAGAGCAAAATACATTATTCATTTTATTCTGTTATATATTCCAGAAGTACAGCTTTTCAGGCAACATACATTGCATGGATTCATAGAGTGCTATTCGATTTGTGTTTCCTTTCAACACATTACACAAAAACACATTCAGAAATGTCAGGGTGATTGGTGTATCCAAGAGAACACTCCAGCTACAAGGTCCAGCATCATGTTAGGAGAGATTTAATTATTGTTCTGACCCACTGTGTATTAATCAGAATACACATCACAGAGAAACTAAAGATTCCTTAGCTAGTATAACTCTAATTCTCTTCTTGGAGAGCTGATAAATCTCCAGAAGTGGCAAGCCACAGGTCACCATAGGGTTGCAAAAATTTCTTACACACAAAAAAGTACAGTGTGGTTATTTCTTTAAAAAATAAATTTAAAAAATATATATACCCCTAAGTATTGATTTTCTGATAATATCTTAAGGTTCTTGACAATAAATTGCTCTCTCATACTAAAGCATGCACACCGTGCCAGCAGTCTTAATTATACCTTCAACAGAAAATATAATTCATGATGAAAGGATGTACATTCCATGGACAGTGCAGGTATGCACCAGGTTTTCATGCCACCTGCAGGACAAAATCCTACTTGCACCAACACATTTCTGCTTCAGCCATTCAGAGAGCATATGAAGGTAATAAATCCATTATGAAAATATCAGAAGAAACTAATAGTTACAGAAGCAAAGTTTACTTAAAATGTATTTTTAAAGTATCAATCTCCCTTTCAATGATAGATTTGGTTACAACAGACATTTCAACTTCAGTTTTTACTTTGATATAAAATATAGTGGGTTTGACTTTGGTAAAAACCACAGATGAATCCCCAATCCAAGCAAAATAACAAGTTTGCTATTGTTCCAAATTACACAATAGCATAAAATATTTTTTCTTCTGAAGTTACTATTACATCATATGAGTGTAGATTCTGATGGATTTCTTTCCATCAAGAACTGAGAAACTAAATGCATGCCAAAATGTTCTTTGTTTTCAAAAAAAGTTTCTGAACTCTGTATTTCTCCAAGGAATGCCAAACAATAAACATAAAGGACTTAGGCCATTTTAAATCTCAAAGTCTGCAGTTCCTCATATCTACCTATGTCTTGCAAAGAGCAAATAAAAACAATTCACTAAGTTGAGGCAACATAATATTTTCCATTCTGTATATGGAAAAGGAAGCAAATTCTTTTAAAAATTTCAGGGCAAAAAAAAATACAACTCCATTCTGAATAATCCCTCCTAGATAGTTGGGAGCTTGGTTCTTAAGTGAAAACAGTAATAGGTAAGTTCAATTCCAACCACAATGATTAAACTTCGGAAGATTTTAAGTTCTTTTTTTTCATTTTAAATAATTTTGAACAGTGATGCATCCAGTCTCATTTATTTTGATACCCCATTTTCCTTTTATGAAGCATTTAATCTCAACCCTTGTAATAACACAATATTCTCTCAATGAGATATATTAATGTACTTCACCTTCAACAAAGTCTTGACTCCTCATGGACCTAAGATCTATTATGAACTAGACAAACTATGGAAGTTGATAATAAAAGGGAATGTTCTACTGATGATTAGTTTTACATTAGTCCTGTATTTGACAAGAGCAGCATGTATAGCAAGCATATTAAGAAGCACTCTTCACAGTTAACAGGTTTCTGAAAATCAGCATCATGATAGGGAAGTTTCTTCACAATATGCTTTCACCGATCACAAAATTAATGAAATATAAGACACTCCTCACACTTCTGAGTTAGTTCTCACTACTTTTCCTTCTCTCTTGCAGTCTGTGTGGTGGCATAACTCTAATCTGACCTAAACCTTTTTTCCCCCTAACCTTCTTGTCTTGTTTTCTTTTTGACATCTCATCTCTTGAGTCTATTCTGTGTGATTTCTTTGGGTGGGTGGGGGTGGTGTAGGTGATAACTCCCAAACAATCACAATCGGTTAACTTGAGGTCACTCTTTCCTCCCTTATTTACAGAAGATGATCTCATAATTCAGCTTTCATCTTTTTTCAAATAAGGAACACAGAACTATTGATCCGAAATCAGTGGAGTGTATACTACCATCAAGTTATTCTGTGCATTACAAAACAAATCATCATTTCTTAATTTAACTGACTATATACTGAGCATCTTCTACTACACTACCTAACTTAGTAGTCAGCAATGATCAAGAGGTTAAATGTAACCAGAGTAGTGGTTAAGCAATCTCCTGCTGATCATTGAATTCTTTACTAAAGTGACAGCAGGTCGACTGAGGGACTGTAGGTCAACTGAGGACTGAGGGACCCATATGTCATCCCAACCCACCCCACAGGGAGGTCTGCTCCCTACCCGGGGCCCAGGTAAGGGACATCACCGGGAGACTCCCAAACCTAATCCAACCCTCTGGCTATTACCCTTTGCTGGTAATACAGACTGGAAGAAATGAGATTGATAAGAAGGGCACCAGGGCAATTAAAA
>VWZE01004487.1:0-11566 GCA_013396675.1 Eubucco bourcierii
CCTGCTCCAGGACTCTGTCACCCTCATTGTAAAGAAGCCCCTCCATGTTGAGGTGAAATCTTTGCTGTTCCAGTTTGTATCCATTGCTCCTTGGTTTATTGCTGTGCACCACCAAAAAGAGCTTGGCCCCCTCCACTTGACACCCACCCCTCAGATATCGATAGATATTGATCAGTTCTCCTCTCAGCCTTCTCTTCTCCACACTAAACAGCCCCAGGGCTCTCGGTCTCTCTCCATACGGGAGATGCTCAAGTCCCCCAGTCACCCTAATGTCTCTCTGTTGGATTCCAGCAGGTCTCTGTCTCTCTTGAACTGGGGAGCCCAAAACTGGGCACAGTATTGCAGTTGTGGTCCCTGGAGTACAGGGCAGAGGGGAGGAAGAATCCCCTCTAGTCCTGCTGGACACAGTTTTCTTGCTGCACCTCAGGATGTCAATGGTTCTCTTGCCCTCAAGGGCACATTGCTGGTCCAGGCAGAACTTGCTGCCCACTAGCACTCCAAGGTCTCTCTCCATGGAGCTGCTTTCCAGCAGGGCAGCCCCAGCCTGTACTGCTGCCTGCTGTTATTCCTCCCCAGATGCAGGACCCTGTTCTTGTCCCCACTGAACTTCATGTAGAATCATAGAACCATAGAATCAGTCAGGGCTGGAAGGGACCACAGGGCTCATCCAGTTCCAACCCCCCTGCCATGGGCAGGGACACCCTACCCTAGACCAGGCTGCCCACAGCCTCATCCAGCCTGGCTTTAAACACCTCCAAGGATTGGGCTTCAACCACTTCCCTGGGAAACACATTCCAGGCTCTCACCACTCTCATGGTGAAGAACTTCCTCCTCACCTCCAGTCTGTATCTCCCCACCTCCAGCTTTGCTCCTTTTCCTCTTGTCCTGTCACTACCTGAGAGCCTAAAAGTCTCTCCTCAGCTTTTTTGTAATCCCCTTCACATCCTGGAAAGCCACAAGAAGGTTACCTGGGAGTCTCCTCTTCTCCAGACTGAACAGCCCCAACTCTTTCAGTCTGTCCTCACAGCAGAGCAACTCCAGCCCTCTGAGCATCCGTCTGGACACACTCCAGCATTCCTACATCCCTCTTGTCCCAAGGGCTCCATATCTGAATGGAGTACTCCAGGTGGGGTCTCACCAGATTGGAGTAGAGGGCGTTAGAATAAAGCAGTCTCTCTGCTTTGCTTTCATGCATGGGACAGTGAAGCAGGAAAGGATGAACCAAAAATTCCCTTGACAAGAACTGACAGCCTGACAAAAAGAACAGCAAGAAAACACCATTACATCATGCTACACCAGCCATTGTTTCACTTCCTCCTATCCATACAAACATGAGGCATGCACAAACACATAGGAAGCAGCCCACTTGCTCCAAAACAAGGCATGGTAAGTTGCACCACATAAGTAAAGGGAAAAGGAAGCATTTTCGGACACTGTGAGTATTGTTTATTGATCCAATCATCTCTCCAAGGACACAGTTCACCCAAAGGCCATCCTAAACCAGCACTCTGCAAAAAAACTGTAGAAGTTCACTTCCAAGGTGGGGACACAGGCCCAGCAATGAGAGCCACCACAGCCACTTCCCAGAGTTTGCCACATTTAGAAGGTGAATTAACAAACGAAAACCCACAACACAAACACACACACAAAACCAAAAAAAACACAGACAAACAAACAACAACAACAACAATCATCTCCCAAACCAACCAGTGAGCAAACTCTGGCAGCATTACAATCAGCAGCCAAAAAAAAAAAAGCAGGCAACTCAGAGCTACACTTCAGACAGTTCTTTAAGCAAGGCAGCTCAGCCCCCGAGCAGCCCGCACGGAAGGGGGCCAACCCCCAGCAGCGCAGCGCGCGCGGAAGAGACAGATGAAGCTGCAGAAGGCAGCCATGATGGAATGTGAACCCTCTCTCGGTTTAGGTATAAAAGAGTTAATGCTTATGGTTCATTCTTTTGGTGATGTGGAAGAAAAAGGCAACTTTAAACGATGTGAAAGAAGACAATTTCACACAAGCCAGCATGAAGGCTTCTAGGAGACCTTGAAGCAGCCTTCCAGTATTCAAAGGGGGCTACAGGAGGGCTGAGGAGGGACTATTGACAAGGTCTTGTAATGACAGGATGAAGGGCAATGGGTTTGAAGTGGCAGAGGGGAGATTGAAACTGGATGTTAGGAAGAAGCTTTTTGCAGTGAAGGTGATGACACACTGGCACAGGTTGCCCAGGGAAGTTGTGGAGCACAGAATCACCCAATGTGATCTTTGATCATGTTGGGTGATTCTGTGCTCCACAACCTCCCTGGAGGTGTTCAGGACCAGGTTGAATGAGGCCTTGAGCAACCTGTTCTAGTGGGAGTTGTCTGTGCCTATGGCAGGGGCTTGGAATTGGACGAGCTTTGAGGTCCCTTCCAACCTAAACCATTCTTTGGTTCCATGATTTCAGGTATGCATAGCTCTGAAGTGCAGGGAACAAAACGATTTGAACCAATTCCTTGTAATATGGTGATGGTGCTGAGATTTTTAATCCAGATGTATGAAAGCAGAGTCCAACACTAACAGGCCTTTATTTAACACAAGAGAGAGTGAACTTCTCAACATTAGTCCAACACAAAGAAATAAAACAGAAATAGGAGACCTTCATTAAGTCCTAGGGGATATCTTGCCTTTTATATGCCAAGGGAATATTCCAACAGACATTTGTTTTAAGCATGACATTTGTTGGCTACAACACCCAAAAAACTATAAAATACAGCAGGGGAAAAAAAAAAAAGTCCAATAAAAGCCCTCAGAAAACAAGAAACACATTTGAAAAGCAGTTGCACACAGTTTAATAAACTCATATCAGCTCTTTTATAACTAAGACACAAAAAACACTATCATGAGCTGATAAAGATTATGAGCACCAAGAACAATTTCAAACTGACTTTCCTATTTTGCAATCACACATAGACCTACACGTGCACACTGTTGGTTTAGTTTACTTGCATTTAAACAGCACTTTTACATGATTTGCTTGTATATATATAAATATATATATGAAACCCTCACACCTGGAACTGTTTTGTTTTAGTGTTTTGGGCACATGTAAAACACTGCCTGTGTTACTGTAGATGGTGTTCTACACACACTCTATAAGTAAGTGGTATCACAGAATCACAGAAAACAGTCAGTTGGAAGAGACTTCCAAGCTAATCCAGTCCAGCCCTTGACCCAGCACTGCAGGCTCAACGCTAAGCCATGTCCCTAAGCACAGCTCCACAGGCTGCTTAAACACCTCAAGGGATAAGGATTTCAGCACTGCCTTAGGCAAAACATTCCAGTGTCTGAGAACCCTCTATTACAAGAAATATTTCCTAGCATCCAGCCTGAACCTCCCCCTGGGGCAGCTTGGAATCAAGAAGGTTTCCAGGAGACCTTAGAGTAGTCTTTCAGTATCTGAATGGGGCCTATAAGAAGGTTGGAGAGGGACTATTGACAAGGTCTTGTAATGCCAGGACAAGGGGCAAGGGGGTTGAACTGGCAGAGGGAAGATTTAGACTGGATGTTAGGAGGAAGTTGTTTGCAGTGAGGGTGGTGAGACACTGGCACAGGTTGCCCAGGGATGTTGTGGCTGCTCCCTCCCTGGAGGTGTTCAAGGCCAGGTTGGATGAGTCCTTGAGTGCCCTGTACTAGTGGGAGGTGTCCCTGCCAATGGCAGGGGGATGGAACTGAATGTTCCTTGAGGTCCCTTCCAACCTTACCATCCTATGATTCTATCTCCAAGGATCATCCAGTCCAAATCCACCATAATATTCTCATCTCTGAGCACTATGTCATCAAGCCAGGTCACACATGCACAAGAACTGAAGGAAGAGACAAATGTCTTCAGCACAATCTCTTCCTCAGCAGAAATGAAGCATTAACAAAGCTGTTACTCAGCAATTCAGCAGGGCCAATCACAGAATCACAGGAACAGGCAGGCTGGCAAAGCCCCTCAGGATCACCAAGTCCAACCTGTAACCCCACTCTACAAGGTTCAGCTTAAACCATAGCCCCAAGCATCACAACCAAACGACCTTTAAACACATCCAGAGCAGGTGACACCACCATCTCCCTGGGCAGCTCATTCCGAAGCCTGACCACTCTTGCTGGGAAAAAAATTCTTCCTAATATGCAGTCTAAACCCCTTCTGTTGCAGTTTGAGGCCATTCCCCCTTGTTCTGTCTCAAATTACCTGTGAAAAGAGACCAGCATCAAACTCTCCACAAAGTCCTTTCAGGTAGCTGCAGACAGCAATGAGGTCTGCCCTCAACCTCCTCTGTTTCACACTAACCAACCCCAGCTCCCTCAGTCACTCCTCGTCAAGTTGATTCTCCAGGCCCTTCCCCAGATTTGTTGCCCTCCTTTGCATTGGCTCCAGCACCTCCACATCTCTCTTGTAATGAGATGCCCAAAACTGACCACAGCACTCAAGCTGTAGCCTCACCAGATCAGACTCCAAGGAGACAATCCCCTCCCTGCTCCTGCTGCACACAGCATTTCTAATCCCAGCCAGCATGCCCCTGGCTTTCTGTGCTCCCTGGGCACACTGCTGGCTCACATTCTGCCACTTATCAATATTTCATCTTAGAAAAGAGTTGGCACTCAGGTGTTGCAGGTCATAGAAGCACCTTTTGCATCGCTCTTAAGAGTGCAGACATTAAGAACAAAAGCAAAACACATAAGAAACAGAGGGAACAACAAGCATGATCAAACCAGGAAGATAAATAAAGCTACAAAAGCTTTATTTATCCTTGTAACTAAAGCATCTTCTCCAAAGGTATCTTCAGTTGCATAGAATCATAGAATGGTAANCTCAGGCAAGAACTTTCTCCTCACCTCCAGCCTAAACTTCCCCTGGCACAGCTTCAGACTGTGTCCTCTTGTTCTGGTGCTTCTTGCCTGAGAGAAGAAAGCAACCTCCTCCTGGCTACAACCACCCTTCAGGTAGCTGCAGACAGTAAGAAGGTCTCCCCTGAGGAGAGACCTTCTGGCTCTCTACAACTCCCTGAAGGGAGGCTGGAGTGAGGTTGCAGTTGGCCTCACCTCCCCAGCAATAAGCGATAGGAGGAGAGGGAACAGCTGTGGGTTGCACCAGGGGAGGTTTGGGTTGGACACTGGAAGACACTTCTTGACTGAAAGGATTCTCAAGACCAGCACAGGCTGCCCAGGGAAGTGGTTGAATCCCCACCCCTGGAAGTGTTTAGAAGATGCAGAGATGCTGAGGGACATGGTTTAACACCAGGCTTGGCAGTTAAAGAATGGTTGGACTTGATCGTCCAAGTCTTTTCCAACTGAAACAATTCCATGATTCTGAAGTGCTGTCAGACCTTAAGAGAACACTGCAGGAGGAATTCTGAAGAAAAGCATTAGCTTGGTTACAAAAAAATTCAGACCTATCCTTGTTTGAATTTGATACTGCAACGACCTTAATACACATAAATTCTCACTCTGAAGTTCTATTTAACTCATGCAAAATAATTCAAACTAACCTGGTACAGCCACATGCATGATAAACTCCCATTAATAATCAGGAAGAGTCTTCTAATTTGTTATAGTGATAAAAGAATCCTGAAAGAGAAAGGCCTGCAATATAGGTGGGAGATGCTTTCTCTTTCTCCAGCTTTCCAGTAAGACTGCCCTTAAATCTTTTCAGGCATTAACTGAAGAAGACTGTTATCACCATTTGGTACACCATAATATTCTCATCTCTGAGCACTATGTCATCAAGCCAGGTCACACATGCACAAGAACTGAAGGAAGAGACAAATGTCTTCAGCACAATCTCTTCCTCAGCAGAAATGAAGCATTAACAAAGCTGTTACTCAGCAATTCAGCAGGGCCAATCACAGAATCACAGGAACAGGCAGGCTGGCAAAGCCCCTCAGGATCACCAAGTCCAACCTGTAACCCCACTCTACAAGGTTCAGCTTAAACCATAGCCCCAAGCATCACAACCAAACGACCTTTAAACACATCCAGAGCAGGTGACACCACCATCTCCCTGGGCAGCTCATTCCGAAGCCTGACCACTCTTGCTGGGAAAAAAATTCTTCCTAAGATGCAGTCTAAACCCCTTCTGTTGCAGTTTGAGGCCATTCCCCCTTGTTCTGTCTCAAATTACCTGTGAAAAGAGACCAGCATCAAACTCTCCACAAAGTCCTTTCAGGTAGCTGCAGACAGCAATGAGGTCTGCCCTCAACCTCCTCTGTTTCACACTAACCAACCCCAGCTCCCTCAGTCACTCCTCGTCAAGTTGATTCTCCAGGCCCTTCCCCAGATTTGTTGCCCTCCTTTGCATTGGCTCCAGCACCTCCACATCTCTCTTGTAATGAGATGCCCAAAACTGACCACAGCACTCAAGCTGTAGCCTCACCAGATCAGACTCCAAGGAGACAATCCCCTCCCTGCTCCTGCTGCACACAGCATTTCTAATCCCAGCCAGCATGCCCCTGGCTTTCTGTGCTCCCTGGGCACACTGCTGGCTCACATTCTGCCACTTATCAATATTTCATCTTAGAAAAGAGTTGGCACTCAGGTGTTGCAGGTCATAGAAGCACCTTTTGCATCGCTCTTAAGAGTGCAGACATTAAGAACAAAAGCAAAACACATAAGAAACAGAGGGAACAACAAGCATGATCAAACCAGGAAGATAAATAAAGCTACAAAAGCTTTATTTATCCTTGTAACTAAAGCATCTTCTCCAAAGGTATCTTCAGTTGCATAGAATCATAGAATGGTAAGGTTGGAAGGGATCTCAAGGATTATCCAGTTCCAACCCCTTCCCATAGGCAGGGACACCTCCCACTAGTACAGGGCACTCAAGGCCTCAGCCAACCTGGCCTTGAACATCTCCAGGGAGGGAGCAGCCACAACCTCCCTGGGCAACCTGTGCCAGTGTCTCACCACCCTCACTGCAAACAACTTCCTCCTAACATCCAGTCTCAGCATCTTAGTGGCCTCCTCTGCACTGGCTCCAACACTTCCATGTCCTTCCTGTGCTGGGGGCTCCAGAACTGCACACAGGACTCCAGATGGGGTCTGAGGAGAACAGAGCAAAGGGGTAGAAACTCCTCCCTTGCCCTGCTGCCCACACTTCTCTTGCTGCAGCCCATATATATATAGGAGCATCTAATTAACACAAACCTCACATAGCATTTAATTACCTCTGAAGTGCTTCTTTGTTTAACTAAACAAACAGAACGAGCCAAGGGAAATACTAGCACTGGCAGCACTGTGTTTTGTAGCAATAGTTCATACTGAAGAGCATGACACTACTGATTCAGCTGCTGAAATAGTTAACATTTCAAGCCCTTCAGATGCACAAGCAAAACAAGTTGACTCACAGAATCAGTATCAGTCAAGTTTGGAAAGGACCTCAAGAATCATCTAGTTCCAACCCCCCTGCCATGGGCAGGGACACCTCACACTAGATCAGGCTGTCCAGAACCTCATCCGGCTTGGCCTTAAACACCTGCAGGGGAAAGGTTTCCACCACCTCCCTGGGCAACCTGTTCCAGGCTCTCACCACCCTCATGCTGAACAACTTCTTCCTGACATCCAATCTAAATCCACCCATTTCTAGCTTTGTTCCATTCTCCCCAGTCCTATCACTAACCGACAACCTAACAAGTCCCTCCCCAGCTTTCTTGTAGCCCACTTCAGATACCGAAAGGCCACAATAAGGTCATCTTGGAGCCTTCCCCTCTCCAGACTGAACAGTCCCAACTCCCTTAGTCTCTCCTCACAGCAGACCAGCTCCAGCCCTCTGAGCATCCTCACAGCCCTTCTCTGGACACACTCCAGCATCTCTATATCCCTCCTGTAATAGTGGCTCCAGAACTGGAGGCAGTACTCCAGGTGGGTCTCACTAGTGCAGAGTAGAGGGGGAGGATGACTTCCCTCACCCTGCTGCCCACACTTCTCTTGATGCAGACAGAATGAGGAACCCCAAGACTCTGAACTGAAAGCACATAAAAAAAAAAAAAATCAAATAAAAAACGACAGCAGCACAAGACATGTACCAGGGAGGGTTTCTTCCACATTCACATTGAACTGAGAGGGAAGGAAATAAACAAGAAAAACAGAAAGCAATTAACTCCCCATGCAAACAAATCCACACCACCAGAAACCAAAACCCCACAACAGAAGCCAAAGCAGGAGATTTAGACTGGATGTTAGGAGGAAGTTGTTTGCAGTGAGAGTGGGGAGACACTGGCACAGGTTGCCCAGGGAGGCTGTGGCTGCCCCCTCCCTGGAGGTGTTCAAGGCCAGGTTGGAGGAGGTCTTGAGTGAGCTGTACTAGTGGGAGGTGTCCCTGCCTATGGCAGGGGGTTGGAACTGGATGCTCCTTGAGGTCCCTTCCAACCTTACCATTCTATGATTCTATAAACCTATTCTGGGTAACAAAGCTTGAAGCAGAAGGCGATCTCATGAGTCTCCTTTTCCTTTTTTTTTTTTCCCTCCCAGCCCAGACTAAGATACAAATGCAAAAGAAATAAAGGGAAACCCAATCAGATGTATTAAAATCCCAGTGAAGCTGAAAGTTTGCATTCAGATGTCAACATGCACAGTGATTAACCTGCCGGAGTTTACACCAGACCTCCCTGTTCTACTGTCACTTGCACTTCCCCAGCACTAACCACAAGGCTCACTGAACGCGAAGGAGCTGCTATTGCTCCCCGCGGTGCAGAGAAGACATGGGTGGGCTGCTTTTCATCATCCTGAGCACCACCAGTCTGATAGAGCAACTAAAGCAGCAGAAGTGACAGGCTGGAACAACAGCGATCAAGTACAATCTGCTGGGAAACAAAAGAGCTTATCACAACCTTCAGCCAGCTGCTTGCAGCTGGGAGGAGAGAGCTGTGCAGAATCATCGGCTTAGTAAAAGGATGCCTGAGAAGGTAAAGAAAAGGAAGGAATCAGAGGAACTAAGGACTGGTTAGCTGAAGTGTTAAGCCACACCTTGAGTACTGTGTCCAGTTCTGGGCCTCTCAATTTCAGAAAGATGTTGAGGTGCTGGAAGGTGTCCAGAGAAGGGCAGCAAGGCTGGTGAGGGGCCTGGAGCACAGCCCTGTGAGGAGAGGCTGAGGGAGCTGGGGGTGTGCAGCCTGCAGAAGAGAAGGCTCAGGGCAGACCTCATTGCTCTCTGCAGCTACCTGAAGGGAGGTTGTAGCCAGGTGGGGTTGGGCTCTGCTGCCAGGCACCCAGGGACAGAACAAGAGGACACAGCCTCGAGCTGTGCCAGGGCAGATTCAGGCTGGATGTTAGGAAGAAGTTCTTTCCAGAGAGAGTGATTGGCATTGGAATGGGCTGCCCAGGGTGAAGTCCCATCCCTGGAGATGTTTAAGAGGAGACTGCATGGGTTAGTTAATGAGAAGGTGATAGGTTGGACTGGATGATCTTGAAGGTCTTTTCCAACCTGGTTAATTCTGTGAAGTCGCTTGTTGGAGTGCAACTGAGGCCCAAGGTGAACTCCACTTTTTGACATAGCAATGAAGTAATTCTGCTGTTCACAGCATCTGTCTCATGAGGTCTTTTTCAACCTGATTGAATTCTGTGGTTCTGTAATCAGATTCCACATGCAGCTTCTCCCTGTAACCACCAAGTCTAAGGCGGCTCAGCAACAAGTGAAAGGCTATTTCACAGAACCACAGAGTTAGTCAGGTTGGAAAAGACTTATGAGATCATCAAGTCCAACCTATCACTTAACAGCTTTTAATTAACTAAACCACAGCACTAAATGCCTCATGCAGCCTCCTTTTAAACACCTCCAGAGATGGGGACTCCACCACCTCCCCAGGCAGCCCATTCCCATCCAATCACTGTTGCTGTAAAGAGCTTCTTCCTGACATCCCACAACAGGTAGGGAAACTCTTAGGTCCACAACAATTGCTCTAACTTCCAGTTCATGCAATTGCATTTGACACTTTATGAACACAACCCCCTGCAGTTACAGGTAGTGCTCTCAGAAAGGACACACACATCCCTGACTCCAACTGACAACTGATTGTACCACAGGACTGCAGGATGTCAGGGGCTGGAAGGCACCCAAAGAGCTCATCCAGTCAAAATCCCCTGCCAGAGCAGGACAATCTAGCTCAGGTCACACAGGAACACATCCAGGTGGGCTCTGAAAGCCTCCAGAGAAGAAGACTCCACACACTCCTGTTTCAGTGCTTTGTGACCCTTACAGTCAAGAAGTTCCCCTTTGTGTTGAGTTGAACCTCCTGTGCTGCAGCTTCCATCCATTGCTCCTTGTCCTACTGCAGGAACAAGTGAGCAGAGCCTGTCCTGTCCCTCCTGACCCCCAGCCCTCAGATATCACTAACATTCATTAAATCTCCTCTCTGTCTTCTCTTCTCCAGACTAAACAGCCCCAGGTCTCTCAGCCTCTCCTCATCAAGCAGTGCTCCAGTCGCCTCATTGTCCTTGTAGCCACCACTGGACCCTCTCCAGCAGATCCCTGTCCCTCTTCAACTGGGGAGCCCAAAACTGAATGTAGTACCCAAGCTGAGGTCTCACCAGGGCAGAGTAGAGGGGGAGGAGAACCTCCCTTGATCTGCTGGACATGCTCTTCTTAATGCACCCCAGGATCCCAGTGGCCCTCCTGGCTACAAGGGTGCATTGTTGTCCCAAGGACAATTTACTATCCACCAGCAAACAAAAATGAATCAGAAGAAAAAAAAACCACCAAAAACCCAAAACATAAGCAAAGAAGGTACTTCTGCTGTTTCAGCACAGCATGCAAAAGGATGAGCAGTGGCAGCAGCACAGGGGGCTGAGGGTGGTGCATGAGGTCAGGGGAATGGCAGAGGTGAGGCAATACTGACTTGAGCCAGAGCTTAATACTGTGCCTTCTTACTCAAGATTATTGGGGGTAGGGCTGAGGAGCTCCCTGAACTATAATGGCAAAACTTGCAATACCAGAGGAAACAGCCCAAGAATGAAGAAGAACTCTGAGAGAGTTGTAAAGCACTTAAGTACAGCTCACTAGAAAGGCAATCTCAGGCTATCTGCTCTTAGTTTCTGGGACACACAGCATGAAAAAATTAGTATCAGGCACACAGCTCATCAATGCTGGCCCCCAAAGAAAAATGTTGATTATCCAACGAAGTGGCCAGCAGGGCAAGGGAGGGGATTCTGCCACTTTACTCTGCTCTCCTCAGACCCCACCTGGAGTCCTGTGTGCAGTTCTGGAGCCCTCAGCACAGGAAGGACATGGAAGTGTTGGAGTGGGTCCAGAGGAGGCCACCAAGATGCTGAGAGGGCTGCAGCAGCTCTGCTGTGAGGTCAGGCTGAGAGAGTTGGGGTTCTGCAGCCTGGAGAAGAGAAGGCTTCCAGGAGACCTTAGAGTAGCCTTCCAGGATCTGAAGGGGGGCTACAGGAAGGCTGGGGAGGGACTATTGACAAGGTCCTGTAATGACAGGACAAGGGGCAATGGTTTGAACTGGCAGAGGGAAGATTTAGATTGGATGTTAGGAGGAAGTTGTTTGCAGTGAGGGTGGTGAGACACTGGCACAGGTTGCCCAGGGAGGTTGTGGCTGCT
>VWZE01004488.1:0-11326 GCA_013396675.1 Eubucco bourcierii
TATCTATATATCTATATCTATACACACACACACATATATATATATGAGAATAATAATTAACTAATCCTCTTCTATAAAACACACAGAAAACTCCAAGTAAGGGAAAAGTCACTTTTCACCCTTACAGCTGCATGGCTAAGATTGACCTTTGTCTTTTATGAGCATTACCCAATTTCCAACAAGCTATTCTGCCTCTCTTTATGTCTCATTCATCTTCTCTACTTTTCTTTTTCGAGTTGGAAGTTTTCTGAGAGACAGACAATAATTTGCTGTACTCCTGTATGGTTTATAGCACAGAGGAGACACAATTGTGTTGTGATTTCATTTCCAGTGCAGTAGACATGGGAAGGATAATACCACCACTGCAGGGTAAACACTGTCATTTTCTAGTGCAATGTAAGGGCTCACTTTAATGCTTGGATCCCCACACTGGCAACAAGCTAAGCTGCCTTATGGATACATCAATTAAGGTTCAAGAGTAAAATCTCAGCTTTTATATATAAAAGGTTTTTTGGTTTTGGTGTTTTTTTTCCTTGCATGAGAACACATCATACCTTCCTCTTTAGAAAAGAATTTATCAAATGTATTAATTTGTTGATTAGTTATCATAGAATGGTAAGGTTGGAAGGGACCTCAAGGATCATCTAGTTCCAACCCCCTGCCATAGGCAGGGACACTTCCCACTAGTACAGCTCACTCAAGGCCTCCTCCAACCTGGCCTTCAACACCTCCAGGGAGGTTGAGGAGCACAGAATCACCCAACGTGATCTTTGAGAAGAGAAGGAGAAGAGAAGGTTTCCAGGAGACCTTAGAGTAGCCTTCCAGGATCTGAAGGGGGCCTACAGGAAGGCTGGGGAAGGATTATTTACAAGGTCCTGCAATGACAGGACAAGGGGCAATGGGTTTGAAGTGGCAGAGGGGAGATTTAGACTGGATGTTAGGAGGAAGTTGTTTGCAGTGAGGGTGGTGAGACACTGGCACAGGTTGCCCAGGGAGGTTGTGGCTGCTCCCTCCCTGGAGGTGTTGAAGGCCAGGTTGGAGGAGGCCTTGAGTGAGCTGTGCTAGTGGGAGGTGTCCCTGCCTATGGCAGGGGCTTGGAACTAGCTGATCCTTGAGGTCCCTTCCAACATTACCACTCTATGATTCTATGATCACTTAAAGCCAGTCCAGCACAAGAGGGCTGGGAACAGTGGAACTGCTAATGTAATATAAATGACACTGAAATGGAGAAAAAAGGGCAAATACTAGCAGCAATGGAGGAAGAAACTCATGGAAGTGGAGAAAATGTAGGATAAATCCCTCTGGTGTCATTGTCTACTGTCCCACATACTAGCCAAGGAAGCTGAAGCAAATTTTTGTGTTTGCACAGTTTTTGCCTGTCATTAGATAATCTATCAAAGAGCATGGCCCTCAAACCTGTTAATGTCTCTCTTCTGCCATTCAAAACTGACACTGTCATTAAAATGAGTAATCAAGGTGAGGTTCAGTTTTGCTTGCAAGTCTCCTGTGTGCACAGGGAAGAACTGTTTGCACACAACAGATACAACCATAGAATTGTTTGGCTTGGAAAAGACCTTTAAGATCTCTGAGTCCAAGCAGCATCTAACTACCTAGTGTGGTACTAAACCATGCCCCTTAGCATCCCATCTATGTGTTATATATGTGTTTTTCCTCTCCTGGATTCCTGAATGGTTCTACTTTGGATTATAATTATTTTCCCAACTTGGTTTTTACCCACCACCTACTCTTCTTCTAACAAAAGACCCTCCCCTTTTCTCCAACAATGAAATGAAGCAGAACAAGAGCTCTGTGGTTATTTTCATGTAGTTAAAGGGGATGTGCAACAGCAAGACTCTTTAAGATGACTGATAGTATATTCTCCTTTTCACTTGCACAAATAGAATCCATTTGGGAGAGATGCTCTTGAGGCATAACAAAGACTTTGAATACCTAAGTAAGACCCAAATGTGAAAGAGATTAAAAGCTGTCATCATTAAAAGAGAAATTAGTTCTGTGAGCATTCTGCAGTTTCCTCTAATCCCTCACTTGCCAAATTAAAACCCAAATACTTTGCCTAATTCAAACAGAAAAACACGAGGTAGGACTTCATCTAATGGCAAATTAATACTGCTGCATCAAATGTACTGAAATGTAAAGAGGTGAAAGGACAAGGAATAAAAACGATATGAGCTCAACGTGATTTCTCTCTCCTCCAGCTAAATCAGGATTTAAAAGAGCATCTAATTCCATCACTGATAACAATATAACAGCAAGGCTACAGTGCACAAGAAATCATAGAATCATAGAATCATAGAATCATAGAATGGTAAGGTTGGAAGGGACCTCAAGGATCATCTAGTTCCAACCCCCTGCCATAGGCAGGGACACCTCCCACTAGTACAGCTCACTCAAGGCCTCATCCAATCTGGCCTTGAACACATCCAGGGAGGGAGCAGCCACAACCTCCCTGGGCAACCTGTTCCAGTGCCTCACCACCCTTACTGTAAAGAACTTCCTCCTAACATCCAGTCTAAATCTCCCCTCTGCCAGTTTAAGCCCATTGCCCCTTGTCCTGTCATTGCAGGACCTTGTAAATAATCCTTCCCCAGCCTTCCTGTAGGCCCCCTTCAGATACTGGAAGGCTACTATCAGGTCCCCTCGAAGCCTTCTCTTCTCCAGGCTGAAGAGCCCCAACTCCCTCAGCCTGTCCTCATAGGAGAGCTGCTCCAGCCCTCTGAGCATCTTTGTGGCCCTCCTCTGGACCCGCTCCAACACTTCCATGTCCTTCCTGTGCTGAGGGTTCCAGAACTGCACACAGGACTCCAGGTGGGGTCTGACGAGAGCAGAGTAAAGGGGCAGAGTCACCTCCCTTGCTCTGCTGGCCACGCTTCTCTTGATGCAGCCTAGGACTCGGTTGGCTGTCTGAATTGCTCTAAAGGACTGGGTTCAGTACACAGCTTGTCCCTACAGAGATCACAAAAAATGAAGTCTATCACGGCAGTCTATGCTGTTTCTAAGATTTGGGATAAGTACTTTCTGCCACTGTAAGAGTAAGAACCTTGCTGAGGTCTGCTGAAGCAGATGCAGTTACACTGTGCAGGGTATCATGCACCACTCTGCTTGTCAGCTGCAGACCTGGGGCTCTTTCACAGCCCACAGGAAGGCTACCAGACACTGACTAAAAACTCTGACTTTCCCCTTATACCCTTGACTCCAAGAGGGATTGTTTCAAGTCTCTTTTATGGTATCTATTATGTGCTCAAAAACACCTTCCTAAGATCCAGTCTAAACCTATACTCCCTTCAGCTTCAAACCATTCCCCCTTATCCTATTCCTAGAGACCTTTATGAAAAGTCAAAGAATCATAGAATGGTAAGGTTGGAAGGGACCTCAAGGATCATCTAGTTCCAACCCCCTGCCATAGGCAGGGACACCTCCCACTAGTACAGCTCACTCAAGGCCTCCTCCAACCTGACCTTCAACACCTCCAGGGAGGGAGCAGCCACAAACTCCCTGGGCAACCTGTGCCAGTGTCTCATCACCCTTACTGCAAACAACTTCCTTCTGACATCCAGTCTAAGTCCCTCTGCAGCCTTCCTGTAGGATCCCTTCAGGTACTGAAGGCAGCTCTAAAATCCAGTCTAAATCTACACTCCTTCAGCTTCAAACCATTTCCCCTTGTCCTATTCCTAGAGAGCTTTATGAAAAGTCCTTCAGCCTTCCTGTAGGATCCCTTCAGGTACTGAAGGCAGCATTAAGATCCAGTCTCAATCCACACTCCTTCAGCTTCAATCCATTTCCCCATGTCCTATTCCTAGAGAGTTTTATGAAAAGTCCCTCTGTAGCCTTTTGCAGGATCCCTTCAGATACTGGAAGGCAGCTCTAAGGTGCTCTTGGAGTCTTCTCCAGGGTGAACCACATCAGGTCCCTCAGCCTGTCCTCATAGCAGAGGTGCTCCAGCCCTAGCTCATGTTTGTGGCCCTCTTCTGGACTCACTCCAACACCTCTGTGTCCTTCTCATGATGGGGATGACTGCACAGAATTTTTTTATAGTAGATTCTCCCTCACAGACTGGGATTGGAAAAAATATGATATGTTTGGAAGTGTGACATATAATTGGAGGAGTCAGGTGAAACTCTGTCTTTTGAAAATGATTGTGCAGGACATTGCTGTAAAAAAACCCTGAGGTGTTGTGTGGCTTTGGGCAGCACTGACAGCAGTATCACTGCTGGAGCACCAGCAGTGCTGCAGCACTGTTATCAATGCCTATTAATACACTCCAAACATGCATGTGGCCTTACAGGCTTTAAGGAAATGATCATCATGAGGAGTTTTGGTAAACAGAAAATTAAGGCATAGCTGGTAAGGAGATGTCATGCAAAGAATGTGTTTTCTGACACTCTTTCTAGGCTGGGGTTAGCTAGAAGAAATCACCAGTTTGTGGCAATTTTCATGGAGCAGTTAAATTTTAAATACTCTAAATCCTAGAAGCATTATGGCTTTGTTTCTTCACTGAATTTTCTTAACCTCATATCATTTTCAAATTGGGCTTAAAAAGATACTATTACTTGCTAACACTAATCAAATAAATTATTTCCAATCGACTTGAAATTACACATATTATGCTCTAGTCCTCTAGCAAAGCAGAAATCTTTCTTCTTGTAGCAAATAAAATGTTTCAAATACCACAATCAGAAATGAGTAGATTATCTAAAGGATTTACAATGCTGAACAGTTTAAAATCATAATCCACCAGCTTGGCACATTGGATGGAGCAGAGGTTTTGACACAAACGATTCTTCAAGTGCAGTTTTTAGCATTTTTCTGATTTCCCAAAACAATTCAGATCTATTTTTTTTTTTAAATAAGCAAGAACTGCACTAGAAACACTTCAATCTCTTACATAATAGTCAGCTGCATTTCCTTTTGATGCAATGAAGACTGGTCTGAAAAAATAAACTCTGTCTGATATACAGCAAATAACTGGAATAAGACAGACTAAACAGATTGCTGCAAACAATCTACCAGAAAAGCAGAAGGTTTTTTTTTTGAACTTTGTGTAATGATGCTGCCAGTCAAACCTGCCTGGAAAGGGAAGAGGTAAACCAACAGTATTTTGTCTAGCTGAGAGCAACCACTCTAAATTAAAGCAACCTTCTCAACTGATATAAAAAGTATGAATTCATAAATGTGCTGGTACCACATACAGCACAGCAGCACTGCATGAATTCCATGTGGAATTGTAAAGAGGACTTTACCCCAGATTCACATATTAATTAAACAAGGCTCAATGCACAAGTGATTTCTGGTGCCAGTGATGAGATCTGTCAGGAGGCAGTGCTTCTGCTGGGCCTGGATGCCCCTCTCCAGTTCCCTGAGGATGAGCTGCCTGAGCTCACCAGGCTGCCTTGTGGTGCATGGCCTTTTCTATGGGTTTCAGTGGAAGAAAGTCAAGCAGGTTCCACCAAAGAAGGTGCATACAGAGAGCCCTGGCTGAGGCTCTGGTCAGTACCAGGGAAATAACCCCAGTAACATGCTAGTGACAGTGATAATGATTAATGCTGCCCTGCACATCTATCATGTCTTTCATTCCCACACAATCACAATGCTGTTCCTGTTAAACTGTAACCTGCATCTCTTCCTTACAAGACACAAAAACATTGTCAGGTTCCCACTAGTATCTCAATTTCCTCTTTTTCCATCTCTCTCCATCTCTTTCTGTGGCATGCTTCTTGGAACTGCCACAGATGAATGAAAAAATGAAACCAACATTTTTTCCCTGCACTTTCATCCCTTCTCTCTGTTACAGACACCCCCCCCACCCCAGCTCAGCCCTGCCAGCTCCTGCAGAACTGATAGGTTTGCAGGATTCAAAAGTGTGCCATCAGCCTAAATTGTTGATTATGGTTGTAGCCTTTTCTTATTAAGCCTTCGTAGTTTGTGTACACACAGGTGGGATAGAAAAGAATTACAGAGCAGCAGCGTAACCCATCATGCTTCATGACTCACTATTAGACTATGAACAAATTCTCAAGGAATAGACCCATCCAGAAAGGCAGCAGTACCACACATCATCATCTCCTGAATTTCCCTCAGCAGCAACACAGATGATGCTCAGTATAGCAAAGAAAGCCTCAGCAAATACTGCATAGAACGACACTGATTTTAATGCAGAGAAAATTAGCCCAACACAATGAATTTTCATTTACTTTTCATTAGGACCTGCAGAAGAAAGCAACACATCAAAAGGAGTGAAAGTGCCAGCATTTAAAAGATCCATACTCACATCACTGCTCTCAGACCTTTCTCGCAGAGCTCCTTCTCTTTTCTTTAGTACCTTGCCCTCCTCTCTCTTGCCTCCTTCTACACGCACACACATGCACATAAACACCCACTCGCCAGCCATCTCTGAGCATAAAATTACTGCCTCTTTTTCCTGCAGAACAAAAACAGATTGCCACATCTTCAGCTCCAGCAAATCCCATTCCAGGCAGTTTTTCTCACAGTCCTGCACTCAGCCTCTAGAGATGGAACCCTCTTCTCCCACCACCTAGTCACCCCTCAGGTTGACAGTTGAGACCTGCCCAAACTCCTGAGCTCCAGTCGCCAAGAATTTCTCTAGCTTGTGGGCACAGTGAGTGTTTATCTGGGCATGATGGAGAGTGGTGTTTAGGGGAGCCTGGCACTGCTCCCATGTGCTACTGACTGAAAGAGGAGATGGGCAGAAGAGATTGCTGTCTGGGCAGCCCCCTGCTGCTACATGCAGAGAGCTTAGGACAGCAGCATTGCACCTCAAGCTCCACTTCCATTAAGTAACTCATAATCAATATTCCACTTATGTGACTGCTAGAGGGGAGCAGACTTCTGTGGGGCAAAGAGAGGAAAAGCTCAGTGAAATCTTCCAGGGGTTTCTCATTTTTCATCGGGACTAACTTCATGTCCACCTACTGGTTTGAAAAGTGCTCCTTATGTTATTTTCTTTGGAGGTTTTTAAACAAACAAGCCATTTTTCAAAATGTCAGAATCACTGGTCACGAAGAGACAGTTGCTTAAGTGCTGGAAGAAACTCTGCTCTTCTTGCAAAGGCTATGTGAGCAGGTAACCAGGGTCAGATGAGAGGTGCATCCATGCTAATAGCTCCATTCCAGCAACAGTGAAAGATGCTTTAGAAGTGAACTCCTAACAAAATTGCCTGAAATGTCTCTGTAACCCCCATTAGCTAAAGGTTCACAAAGCTCCTGGAATATGATTTATATGCCTAGAAATGCTTCTTCATCTCTAATGTAGCCGTGGATATTTTTACTCTATGTCATGCATCAAATTAGGAACTACAAATGATTACATCAGGTTACGTAGGTTCAGGTAGAGGAGTTAGGGCAAGGCAGCCAGCAGAGACCAAAGGCAAGCCACAGCCAGGCACAGACTGACCAACTTTCTCTATTTTATGAGTTTATACATCTCTCAGCAATCCAATGGCTAATGTAGACATCACTATTATTTTCTTTTCCTGCCAAATGATCTAATTTATCTCATTAGAATATCCCAATTAGCCTGAAAGCAACACAGATATAAACGCAACACAAACCATATACAGAAGATGCACACACCTGAGCTGCCAGTCTAAGCCTCTGTAACAAGAACTCCTCAAAGGTGCCATATCTGTACCAGAGAATGAGGCCATACAGAGATCCAGAAACATGACAGAGGACTGACAGCAACTGAGGAACTGCAAGAGCTGTAGTGACTGCAAGAACCTTCTCTTCTAGTATAATGTTTGCATTTGCTGGGTACCTCTTACAGTGTTCCAGTTTTGCTTGGCAGAGGGGAGATTTAGACTGGATGTTAGGAGGAAGTTCTCTACAGTGAGGGTGGTGAGACACTGGCACAGGTTGCCCAGGGAGGTTGTGGTTGCTCCCTCCCTGGAGGTGTTCAAGGCCAGGTTGGAGGAGGCCTTGAGTGAGCTGTGCTAGTGGGAGGTGTCCCTGCCTATGGCAGGGGGTTGGAACTGGATGATCCTTGAGGTCCCTTCCAACCTTACCATTCTGTGATTCTATGATTTACAAGAAATTGAGCACAGATTTCTATGGGACTGTACAAATCCTAAAATGGCCTTTCCTCCTTTTTGGGTGGGGGAAATGCACAGGGATGCTAACAAATCTATTCAGGTAAAATATTTGCTCTCAAGAAAGCTATTTCCTATTCTAAACACCCAGCAGAAATTGTCTCTTAAGAGTCATTAAGTTATTCTTTAATATTCAAAAAGTTTGGGTTTAGGTTTGATAAGATGATTTGGTTTTGATAAGATGATTTGGCTTTGATAAGATGATTTGGTTTTGATAAAATGATTTGGTTTTGATAAGATGACTTGGCTTTGTAAGATGACTTGGTTTTGATAAGATGGTTTGGCTTTGATAACATGGTTTGGTTTTGATAACATGGTTTGGTTTTGATTAAGATGATTTGGTTTTGATAAGATGATGTGGTTTTGATAAGATGATTTAGTTTTGATAATATGGTTTGGTTTTGATGAGATGATTTGGTTTTTATAGGATGATTTAGTTTTGATAAGATGATTTGGCTTTGATAATATTATTTGGTTTTGATAAGATGATTTGGTTTTGATAATATGGTTTTGTTTTGATAAGATGATTTGGTTTTGATAAGATGATTTGGTTTTGATAAGATGGTTTGGTTTTGATAAGATGGTTTGGTTTTGATAAGATGATTTGGTTTTGATAACATGATTTGGTTTTGATAAGATGATTTGGTTTTGATAACATGATTTGGTTTTGATAAGATGACTTGGCTTTGTAAAATGATTTGGTTTTGATAAGATGGTTTGGCTTTGATAACATGGTTTGGTTTTGATAACATGGTTTGGTTTTGATTAAGATGATTTGGTTTTGATAAGATGATGTGGTTTTGATAAGATGATTTAGTTTTGATAATATGGTTTGGTTTTGATGAGATGATTTGGTTTTTATAGGATGATTTAGTTTTGATAAGATGATTTGGCTTTGATAATATTATTTGGTTTTGATAAGATGATTTGGTTTTGATAATATGGTTTGGTTTTGATAAGATGAGTTGGTTTTGATAAGATGGTTTGGTTTTGATAAATGATTTAGTTTTGATAAGATGATTTGGTTTTGATAAGATGGTTTTGTTTTGATAAGATGATTTGGTTTTGATAAGATGATTTAGTTTTGATAATAGGGTTTGGTTTTGATAAGATGATTTGGTTTTGATAACATGGTTTGGTTTTGATAACATGATTTGGTTTTGATAAGATGATTTGGTTTTGATAAATGATTTAGTTTTGATAATATGATTTAGTTTTGATAATATGATTTAGTTTTGATAATATGATTTAGTTTTGATACTATGATTTGGTTTTGATACTATGATTTTGATATGCCTGTTACATGCCAAAACAACAAAATTAAATCAGAGGTGGCATGCCAGATGATACTGGAAAGTACAGCTTCAGAATATTATTATTGTTAGTGCAACATAAAGTTCTCAGTTTGTGTCACTTCTTTATATATAGGAGGGAGATATTTTCCCTCCACACAGACCATTCTTGTTTAGAAATGAGATGCAATTATTTATTGAATGAAATAGTACAGGACAAGATGATTACTATTATTTTCACTGCATATTTTTGCCTGTTCATACAAATAGGCAAATCATGCAAGACAGATGTTAATTACATCGGATAGGAGAGAAGTTATTTATGCAACCACAGCATTTTTGGCAGCCACTGCTTTCATTGCACACTGCTTACTCAACTGGCAACTTGCAAAACTTCAGAGCATTACCCTAAGAAATGTGAGGATTATGACAGTCTGGTTTTTTATCTCTTGGCTTATGTTAAACTCTCCTAATATCATCATCTGCAGATTTTGTACCATGTTCAGATGGCAGAATAAATTTACAGGCTCCTGCCCCTCTGTTCTGCTCTGGGGAGATCCCACTTGAAGTACTGAGTCCAATTTTGGTGCCCTCAGCATAGAAGGGACATGGAACTGCTGGAGGTCCAGAGGAGGGTGTCCCAGGTTGGGAACTATAAGGTTAAAAAGAGTCCTCTGGGGACTGGAAGATTGTTATTCAATCCCACAATTCTGCTATCTCTTCATAAAAACTCAGGGCCAGGCCAGCTCGCTCTCCTTTCCTCCCCCTCCAGCCTTGTGCCAGGCAGGAGTTGTGTTATCAGGACAAACATGTAAGGATAGGTCTGGTTTGGGGCCTCCAGAGGCTGTGCTTAGGCCTCTTGGATGGTAGAGGCATGGAGGGGGGAGGATTGGAGCACTGGGGATGATAGGTTCAGTTTTGTGTTGGGGGAAAATTCAGGGGGTTTGCTTATGGATTCTGTATCTGCTTTGTAATCTCTATCTGTAACTCTCTCCAAATATAATCCTGTTTTTTTCTCCAATTCATTGGAGAGCTTCACTGTGTCAGCTCTTTAAACCCACGACAGAGGGTCACAAAGATAATCCAAAGGCTGAAGAACTTTCCCTATGGGGACTGAGAGAGTTGGGGCTGTTCAGCCTAGAGAGGAGAAGGCTCCAGAGAGACCTTTGAGCAGCCTGTCAGTACCTAAAGGGGGTCTACAAGAAGGCTGGGGAGGGGCTTTTCTCAAGGGCTTATAGTAATAGGATAAGAGACAATGGCTTTAAGCTTGAGGAGGGAAATATCTAATGGTTATTAGAAAGAAATTCTTTGCAGTGAGGGTGGTGAGACATAGGAACAAGCTCCCCAGTCATGGATGCCACCTCCCTGGGGGTGTTTAAGCCCAGGCTGGATGAGGCCTTGAGCAACTTGGTCTAGCGGGAGGTGTCCCTGCCCATGGCAGGGGGTTGGAACTAGATCTTTTAGGTCCCTTCCAACTCAAATAATTCTGTGACTCTATGAACAGTAAAACAGGGGGAAAGCACATTAGTATGCAACAGCAGACCAAAAAAAAAATAAATATTGACAATTCTTCTGTCTTTGCATTCTGCACACTGCAATATGCATGAGATCATTTTTGGTATCCTTGTCTATGCTTCTGGTCTTTGTGGCCATGTTTTACATGGAGTCAGACCTTGCATTAATAGGATAGTGATGCTGCATAGACTTGATTAGTTTTTGCCCAAAATATCCTCTCTGGTTTTTTTCACCTTCACCCTTTCCAATTTTACTCTGTCACGTTTCTGGATCTCTGTATGGCCTCATTCTCTGGTAAATATATAGAATCATAGAATGGCAAGGTTGGAAGAGACCTCAAAGACCATCTAGTCCCCATAGGCAGGGACACCTCCCACTAGTACAGCTCACTCAAGGC
>VWZE01004488.1:15320-46551 GCA_013396675.1 Eubucco bourcierii
ATTTTCAATCCTCCCTTTTTCTATTTTCAATCCTCCCTTTTTTTATTTTCAATCCTCCCTTTTTTTATTTTCAATCCTCCCTTTTTTTATTTTCAACTCTCCCTTTTTCTATTTTCAATCCTCCCTTTTTCTATTTTCAATCCTCCCTTTTTCATTGAACTCCACAACTAAATACATAGACCAAAATACTGCACTTAGACCACTAGGAATTTTTAGTATTTGTGCTGGGTTTTTTCTAACAAAAAAAAAAATAAAAAATTTTGCATTATATATTTCAGTGTTTCTTTTGCTTTCAGATAAAATGAACTTCCTATAGTGGTCACAGTAATACCTGTAAATCTCTTATGTTAACCAAAGACTCGGGGAAAAGTAGCCACTTCTGAAAGAAAGTTAATGAACTCTAATCATAGAATGGTAAGGTTGGAAGGGACCTCAAGGATCACCTAGTTCCAACCTCTTGGCATAAGCAGGGACACCTCCCACTAGTACAGTTCACTCAAGGCCTTCTCCAACCTGGCCTTCAACACCTCCAGGGAGGTTGTGGAGCACAGAATCACCCAACGTGATCTTTGATCACGTTGGGTGATTCTGTGCTCCACAACCTCCCTGGGCAACCTGTGCCAGTGTCTCACCACCCTCACTGCAAACAACTTCCTCCTAACATCCAGTCTCAATCTCCCCTCTGCCAGTTCAAACCCATTGCCCCTAGTCCTGTCATTACAAGACCTTGTCAATAATCCCTCCCCAGCCTGTCATCTCCATGGGCTTCCTATTTTAGCTTTTTATTCACCTTTTTATTCTTTTTGTTACTCATTAGATTGTTGGGTACTCATTGAATGATAACCAGCACAGAGATGAGCCTAGATTAAAAAGAAAAAAGTAGTCATATACCACACTGTCTATATCTGAGGCCTTTGTGTGCTTCCTGTCAGACTTTTTTGGTTGACTGGTGTGATATTGAAGAGTCTCATGTTCTCCCTGAGGTACAGAAAAATCCATATGTCGCTATCTGCTCTGCCTGATATGGAGTTTAGAACTCGAATCCATCTTCCCTATTTATCAAGCTACTGAGCATTCATTAAGCACTGCACACAAATCTGTCCTGTTAAAGCCATTCTGCTTTGCATAAATATTCCTCAAGGTATGAAGAGAGCTATTGAGTCTTTTTAGCTCTGTCATTAGGCTATTCCCTCAAAGTCTTCCATTAAAATTATTGATACAAACTGGAAGAGCACTTAGAGCAGAGCACTAACTTGGATTTCAAAACAGTTCTGGAAATGTTCTTCAAGTCAGAAGAAGGATTAGTTACAGATTCTTAAAAACTCCTTGCCTTTACCTCACATGCTGTCTCAGTTCCTAAGATCATAGAATCATAGAATGGTAAGGTTGGAAGTGACCTCAAGGATCAGCTAGTTCCAACCCCCTGCCATAAGCAGGGACACCTCCCACTAGCACAGCTCACTCAAGGCCTCCTCCAACCTGGCCTTCAACACCTCCAGGGAGGTGCCACAACCTCCCTGGGCAACCTGTGCCAGTGTCTCACCACCCCCACTGTAAAGAACTTCCTCCTAACATCCAGTCTATATCTCCCCTCTGCCAGTTCAAACCCATTGCCCCTTGTCCTGGCATTGCAAGACCTTGGCAATAGTCCCTCCCCAGCCTTCCTGTAGCCCCCTTTCAGATCCTGGAAGGCTACTCTAAGGTCTCCTGGAAGCCTTCTCTTCTCCAGGCTGCAGAGCCCCAACTCTTTCAGCCTGTCCTCAGAGCAGAGCTGCTGCAGCCCTCTGATCATCTTTGGGGCCCTCCTCTGGACCCACTCCAACAGTTCCATGTCCTCCCTGTGCTGGGGGCTCCAGCACAGCACCCAGTATATATGGTACACAATATATATGGTCTGAGATGACCACAGCTATTTGTCAGTCAGAAGGGTCACAAACAGACTCAATTAGCCACTTATGCACCATGTCTTTGAGCTGTGTACTGGAAACTTTCACCAAAGGAACTAGAACTTGCTGAAATGCATACAGTGAGAATCTTTCCTGAGCATGATTAAGCAGGAGTGTTTCAGTTTCTCTAGTCCACTGAATAACCTTGAGAGTTGTAGGAGAGTTTTTTTGCCTTTGCAGCTTGAGCTTTTCTGCGATGCAGCCGCAGGCCTAAATCTTTGTTTGCCTTAGAACAGTAATCACTCAAACTCACTCACTGTACAAAAACCTTTTCATGTAGATGCATCCTTTTACCAGTGAGGTTCACTCAGCATTTTAATGGCAAACAGGGGCCTCTTAAATGCAGACATTTTTCTATTGCCAGCATGGGGCTTCACAAGAGACAAGCAATGCGACCTCTCAGGAAAGAATGTGGCATCAGCTCCCAGGCTGTCCTGAGGTAGAGAGATGCTATGGAGTGTAATGTTCATACCCAGCAGCTTGACTTAGCTCCAAATGCTAAAACACGTCCTAGAAAGGCATTTGCAGTATTATTAACAGTGATGAGCTCGCAGATGCTAGATTTACATGAGGACATAATAACCCTGAGGAATTCTGAAACATCTGGCAAATGGGATCAGGAGTGCAATTTTGGTTGGTCTTGACATATCCACTGAGATGTGGTCCCTCTGAGTCTGCTTGTGAGGTTTGTTGTATGTCTGGGACAACTACAGCTACCTCTCAGTACCCACCATTGGGCACTGAGTGGTGGTGGTAGATCACCAGGACCTCAGATATCTCTTGTTGCATCCCAGTGCAAGTTAGTTTGCCTCAGTACTTAAATTGTTTCATAGCATCACAGCAATGCCAATAATCATCAGGCAGCTGCTCCCACGTCCTAAGGGATGAAATTCAAAATGGTTTGATTTTGAAAACTGCAGGTGATCATGTTAAAAGGTGACAATGACATCTTACATGTTCACTCTTCTCTTCTAATGCTATTTGTATCTGACCTCTCAATTAGATTTTGGGTGGAGAAATAACCCAAAGTTACAACAATAGTTTTCCGTGAGCTGGTTTCTTTAACAGTTAGGAGAAATTACAGCATTGGTGTCTTTAGGCTCTGGCCAAGATCAGGTGAGGTAAAGGAGATGTTGTCTTTACTTCCTTTCCCCCCCATGGCTGATGTAGGTCTGAAACATTAGGATTTCATTTACCTCTGTGTATTTGTGTCTGCCTCCTCTACCTGTAACACACTGAGAGGATCCTGCTTTGCTAGTGTGGTCTGTCCACAGTGAACTGTCACAGGCTAGGAAATGCTCTTTATCCTCACAGTGACCTTGGCCACCATGAATTTGGTTTTCTACAGAGACAACATAATCTTAAACTGGTATTTCTTCTATAAAAGGCTTGGTGAGAAATGGAAGGGAAAAATATGCACATGGACCAGTACCAATGTGCAGCCTAACTGCTGTCTGAAGAACAAATACTGCTGAAGAGAGACAGGACACAGTGACAGAGCTGCATGCACACAGCACTCCAGTCACTGGGAACCAGTTGAATCAGTGCAAATCCCAACTGGATCTAAAGCCCAACAATGTTAGCCATGTTAGTGCTTAGCTATATGGACACAGAGGCTGTGGGATCCCTGCCCTGTAAGATTTTCAGGCTGAAAGCCTGAACAACCTGATCACAGCCAGCCCTTCTTTCAGTAGGAGGTTAGTGACTGGAGGTCCCTGCCAAGTGAAATAGAATCATAGAATGGTAAGGTTGGAAGGGACCTCAAGGATCATCCAGTTCCAACCCCCTGCCATAGGCAGGGACACCTCCCACTAGTACAGTTCAATCAAGGCCTCATCCAATCTGACCTTGAACACCTCCAGGAAGGGAGCAGCCACAACCTCCCTGGGCAACCTGTGCCAGTGTCTCACCACCCTCACTGTACAGAACTTCCTCCCAACATCCAGTCTAAATCTCCCCTCTGCCAGTTTAAGCCCATTGCCCCTTGTCCTGTCATTACAAGACCTTGGCAATAGTCCCTCCCCAGCCTCCCTGTAGGCCCCCTTCAGATACTGGAAGGCTACTGTAAGGTCTCCTGGAAGCCTTCTCTTCTCCAGGCTGCAGAGCCCCAACTCTCTCAGCCTGTCCTCACAGTAGAGCTGCTGCAGCCCTCTCAGCATCTTCGTGGCCTCCTCTGGACCCACTCCAACAGTTCCATGTCCCTCCTGTGCTGAGGGTTCCAGAACTGCACACAAGACTCCAGGTGGGGTCTGACAAGGGCAGAGTAAAGTGGCAGAATCCCCTCCCTTGCCCTGCTGCCCACACTGCTCTTGATGCAGCCAAGGACTCGGTTGGTTATCTGGGCTGCATGTGCACACTGCAGGCTCATGTTGAGCTTTTCATCAACCCAGACTCCAAGGTCCCTTTCCTCAGGGCTGCTCTCCAGCCATTCACCATTCTATTGCTCTCTGATTGTCTTCTGATGCAGATGATAATGGCTGGCTTGGAAACTGAGCTAAATCTTTCTCCCAAAGGGTTCCGCATATACATAGATGTGATGTCACCCTGCAAACCTTTAAGAGAGTGGTTTACAATCTTTATCAGTCTGTGGATGTGAAATTATTTCCAGCAGTGGTCTGTATCCTAAAAACAGCTTTAAATCTCTTCAGAGAAAGCTTCTTTTATTTAGTTAGCTTTCACAGATTCTCTATTAGTAGGCCACAGATGCCTACGTGTCCATATGTCACAGTGAAAACTCTTGTTTTGATGTTTCTAATGAGAACAATGTTGGATCAGGCTCCACTTTGATTATTCTGCAAAACCATCCTCTCTAAAGAAATAAATTTGTGCTTGGTAGTCTGTGCTGTCTTTGGTTGTCTCCACAGACTCCCCTTGAATAAATAATCCATACAGCAAAGAACACTATGTACAAGAATGCAGAGATCTTTTCTCTCTTAAAAGAATGTGAAATGGGAAAAAGAAGATACTTGGCATTATTAGAAAGGAAAAAAAAATTATCTGAGAAGTTTTCTTTTCTTACAGAGCAGCTGTATTGCACATGAACAGAGACTGTGATATGGGAAAAGCATACAGAGAGGGAGACTCAGAAATCTACATCTCATTCTACTACTCATACAAAAGAAGAGAGGAGCCATCTTACTTACCTGTTTCCATTTTCCCATCTTGTGCTGCAGGCCCATCAGGGATCACACTCTTCACCTGGAGAAACTCATCCGGTTCATCCCCACCAATGATGGTAAATCCAAATCCCATGTTGCTTTTCTTAAGAGTTGTGCTGAGGAAAGTCCCCTTCAGCTGTGATGCATCACGAGTGAAGAGTGGTTTTTCTACATCAGCCAACACAAGCAAGAAAGACAAAAGTTCAGGTCTAGTCACAAGGCAGCGGGGAGAGCTGGTAACACTATGAACTGAAAGCAGGTGAAGGTGCAATAAAACCAAGAAAATGAAGAGTGCAGGCATTCCAGGGGGAAAAAAAAAAAGAATATTTCTGAGGTTTTTATATTAATACAAAGCTTAAAGTGTATTTATGTATGGCAGATCAGCCATATGTGGAGAGTTCTTTCATATTAGAAGCACATTTAGAAGCGGAGATTGTGCAGCTAAAATGATGACAACAATAAAAATGATCTATGAGGTAATTTTAAAAACCACTTTCCTAACCTATAAATTCAGCTTTGCTTACATTCTCCATGGTTGCCTTCCCAATCACAGCAAGGAAAATATCCCTTGAATATCTTATTCCATTTGTTTTCAGAGAGTGCTGAACCCCAGGTGAGTTTTCTCTCTCCAAACAAGTGAGGTTCTGGCATCCATCAAGCGACACAGAACTGCTGTGCAACCCTCGTGTGCCCTCTCCACGTGCCCCGGCGTGCAGTGTGGGTGGTAGAGGCACCTCACGCCTCTCTCCCATGCTGTGCTCAGTGAGGAAGAGCGACAAAGGTTGTGACTCCAACTGCTCTGGCCACCCCTGTGCCGGTGGGGCTCAGCTGGCAGGCAGCAGAGGACATACCGTGTGGCCTGCACGTCCCAGCAGTGTCAGGCTGGCACTGGCACAGGTCATTCATGCTGTGGGACCTCTTGGAGGCGAGGCGCAGCTGGGCCAATTTGGGTCTAGGTAAAGTCGATGAGAAGCTTTCTACTGTTACAAAGAAGAACAAACCTCATTCTCTGGCTGCAACCTGCAGTCCAAATTTACTCCTCTCTGTCAGGCTGACCTTAGAGCTGCCTTTCAGTGCCTGAAGGGACTCTGCAGGAAGGCAGCAGAGGGACTTTTCCATAAGGGTGTCTGGTGACACGACCAGAGGGAATGGTTTGAAGCTGAGGGAGAGTAGGTTTAGACTGGATCTCAGGAAGAAATTATTCAGTACAAGGATGGTGGATGCCAAGTGGCATCCCTCAGGGGTCAGTGCTGGTACCAGTGCTGTTTGACATCTTTGTCAGTGCCATGGACAGAGGAACCAGCGCACCCTTAGCAAGTGTGCAGATGGCACCAAGCTGTGTGGCACAGTCGACTTGCTAGAGGGCAGGGATTCATCCAGAGGGACCTGGACAGGCTGCAGAGGTGGGCCCAGGCCAACCTCATGACATTCAACAAGGTCAAGTGGAAGGTCCTGCAGCTGGGTAGGCACAATCTCAAGCACAACTCCAGGCTGAGTGGGGAATGGCTGAGAGCAGCCCTGAGGAAAAGGACCTGGGGATGTGGGGTGATGAAAAGCTCAACATGAGCCTGCAGTGTGAGTGCAGCCCAGACAGCAACCGAGTGCTGGGCTGCAGCAAGAGCAGTGTGGGCAGCAGGGCAAGGGAGGGGATTCTGCCCCTTTGCTCTTGTAAGACCCCACCTGGAGTCCTGTGTGCAGTTCTGGAGACCCCAGCACAGGAAGAACATGGAAGTGTTGGAGTGGGTCCAGAGGAGGCCACAAATATGTTCAGAGGGCTGCAGCAGTTCTGCTCTGAGGACAGGCTGAGAGAGTTGGGGCTCTGCAGCCTGGAGAAGAGAAGGCTTCCAGGAGACCTCAGAGTAGCCTTCCAGTATCTGAAAGGGGGTCTACAGGAAGGTTGGGGAGGGACTATTGACAAGGTCTTGAAATGCTAGGATGAGGAGCAATGGGTTTGAACTGGCAGAGGGGAGATTTAGACTGGATGTTAGGAGGAAGTTGTTTGCAGTGAGGATGGTGAGACACTGGCACAGGTTGCCCAGGGAGGTTGTGGCTGCTCCCTCCCTGGAGGTGTTGAAGGCCAGGTTGGAGGAGGCCTTGAGTGAGCTGTACTAGTGGGAGGTGTCCCTGCCTATGGGCAGGGGGTTGGAACTAGATGATCCTTGAGGTCCTTTCCAACCTTACCATTCTATGATTCTATGAGACTGAAACAAGTTGCCCAGGGAGGTTGTGGATCCCTCCTGCTTGGGGGCGTTCAAGGCCATGTTGGATGAGGCCTGGTCGAGAGGTGTCCTTGCCCATGGCAGGGAGGCTGGAGCAGATGATCTCTAAGGTCCCTTCCAATCTAAGCCATTTGAGGATTCTGTGTTTGCTACTTGTACAGCTCATTTAAATCACATTAATTTTTGCATTAGCAAAAGGCTGTATTCTTGTAAACTCCTATAAAATGGTGCTTGAGGTTTTTAACCTAATTGATATTTGCTAGACAAGCTAGTTTAGAACCATACCAGAAACCAATTAACAGTAATTTAGAGAAAGTACAATTAATATTTTCAGAGTTGCCAACCTCGGGTGCTCAGGACAGAGTTGAGCTTTCCCAAGAGCAGAACTTACTATTTTACTTTAAAATTTACTTGGGGGCTTTTATTTTGCTTTCCATTTCTCAGTCTCAATTTTTCTCTCTTTCCCCTTGTGCTTCTGAAGGCTTAGAGGACTTCAGGTGGCTCCTGAGTTGAACCACATTGGGAGCTTGGATCTTTGGGGGAAAAGGATGCTAGGAGGTATCACTGGGAGAGTTGGCAACACTACTCTTTTATAGCAGACTATGGCAACATTGCTCTTTTCACAGTCTCACAGTATCACCAAGGTTGGAAGAGACCTCAAAGATCATCAAGTCCAACCTGTCACCACAGACCTCAAGACCAGACCATGGCACCAAGTGCCACGTCCAAACCCACCTTGAACACCTCCAGGGACGCTGACTCCACCACCTCCCTGGGCAGCCCATTCCAGCAGTCAATGACTCTCTCAGGCAACAACTTTCTCCTCACCTCCAGCCTAAAGTTCCCCTGGCACAGCTTGAGACTGTGTCCTCTTGTTCTGGTGTTGCTTGCCTGAGAGAAGAAAGCAACCTCCTCCTGGCTACAACCACCTTTCAGGTAGTTGTAGACAGCAAGAAGGTCTCCCCTGAGCCTCCTCTTCTCCAGGCTAACCAATCCCAGCTCCCTCAGCCTCTCTCCATAGGGCTGTGCTCCAGGCCTCTCCCCAGCCTCGTTGCCCTTCTCTGGACATGCTCAAGCACCTCAATGTCCTCCTTCAATTGAGGGGTCCAGAACTGGACACTTTTATAGCAGGCTATGGCAACACTACTCTTTTATAGCAGGCTATGGCAACATCATTGTCACACAAACAGAAGAGCAGTACCTTTAATGTTAACTAAGACAGCTGACACAATACTGTACCTCGGAAACCTTGGGCCTGCATAGGCTTTGTTCCAAGTTCTGCGTTGGGCATGTTATGCTGCTGTAGCTTTCTTTTTGCTTCTAAGACAGGGTTTTCAAATTGTGTTCTTCTATTTATGTGGCTGGAAAAAAAATGGGTTTGATTAAAAAGAGGGTTCTGTTGGGGAAAAAATGACTATTTTCACAGTAGGCTGCTGTATGTGACTTAGGTGTGTGAGGCTAGAAGCCGTTACCAATCCCCAGTGGACCTGAGCAGGTCACTTACACTCCATGCAACGTTGCTGGGCATGAGCAATGCAGACTCTACTGCACTGCATAATGAACAGCATTGAGAAGTGTCCTGTAACTTCAGCTTGCTGAAGGCTGCTGCAGACAGATGGCTTTGATCTATGAGCCTGCATATGGAAGGGCAGCGCTTGCTGAAACATGCTGCAACGCCACTTTTTCATGTCTTTAGCACAAGCATTGTTCTGTGCATGACTCAAGGGATCTGCACCAGCTCCGTGCATTATTATTGATTAGCTGTAAAGTGAAATTACTTAATCACAGAGAAGGGAAAGCAGGGGACACAGAGTGCTTTTATGACCACAGCTTAGAAAAAAAAAATCAATCTAGCACAGGAAACACACCAAAGATGCTTTCTTTATAATTCCCTGGTATATATCTGCTCAGCTGTACAGAGAAATTGAGTGTTGGATAAACTAAGTCAGATGGAGAATACAAACTACATGGATAAATATATGAAATGTGAGGGAAGGTAATACACACATTTTTTTTCTGGATGTTTGACACTCCTGGATGTGTTACATTCCTGCAACAGGTCAGTAAGTACAGCTCTGTCATTACACTACCAATGTCCTATTTGTTCAGAACCACTATCTTAACTTCATACTCTCAGCCTATCTTTGGTTTTAATTGTTTAATGTAGAGCATACATTTCAGCAATCACTGAGTCACTCTACCATCCTGTCCTCTCATATGTTTCACACATTTTCTGAAGAAGGCAATTCAGTTTAGTAGGTTGAACTGAACTCTGCAAGACAGGATCATGGTAGGATCACAACTGAAGCTTGTGCTGCAAATGTTGTTGAGGGAAAATAAATGCATATGTACAGGAGGGCAGGTTTTCAAACATGTCACTTCCTATTTGTTCTTACTGAGCTACTAGGCACTGAGTTCTTCTGAAAATCCAATCCTAATCATGGGCTTTAAGCACTTGGAGAGATGACCTGGGAACTTTTGAAATTCTGAGAAGCTAAAAAGGGTTGAATACCTTCAAATTTATATTGAAATGACCTTCTATGCCACATTAAGCACTTTTCAGGTCCTTTGGGAGTCAGAGCCTACCACTGCTTCAAAGAAAGCAAGTGGAATTGCCATTAAGAAGTGAGGCAGATGAAAGGCAGCAAGTCCTACAGGAGTGCAATACTCCTGGAAAATCAGCATTTAATGGCCAGACCTAATGCAATGAAAGTATTTCCAGTCACGTAAAAGAATATTTAACTTAATGAGAGGAAGTAAATGTGATAAATCCTGGAGTTGCTGCTACTATAACTAGTTCAAGTGGTTGCTAACTTCCTCTCGTACTCTAAAATTTGATTAATAGTTTTCTTGTACATTTTAATCTGTGCTGCAGCCAGACAAAGTCCCTATTGATTCTTTCCTTCTTCAGAGAGGTTGTTTAAGATTGTAGGCTTTCTTGGCCTAGACTTCTGTTTTCTAGCTAGGCCATACTGCAATTGTCAGGGTCTGACATCTGAATCTATTTGCAAAGCTAGAAACATATGATGGAAATGAGACAGACTTCACCAGTTCAAAACAGAGAGAGGCACAATATTCATACACATAAACTAGCATGGAAAGTGTCATTTCCATGCTACCATGGGTTACACTTCAATACTGTAAAGGAAATGCTACTTTTGCCACTTGACAAGGCAGTGATGAAACTACCACATAAAGTTCTGATCACCCATGACCAAATAAAATCAATCCATAGAAAATACCTGACAGTAAGAGCAGGGAGTTTTCTATGATGGAAGACCACAGGAGTTTTAGTTTTTTTAGTGAAGTAGAATTAATTCTCATATACAAATGCATTCCACAAATACATTTGGAAGTAAACACTAGAAGTTTTAAAGATGCCAGGATTTCAGATACGAAATCTGTAGGCTGCTTACAAGCAGAAGTGTGAATTATGAAACAGCTTTCAATAGCAGGTATGGGGCAAGATATTTAGCTTGGTTTATGTTAGCATTTTTTAAGGCTAAAACCAGAGCTGCTACACAATGGATGAAGTGCTTCAGCAGGGAGATCATGGTTTGGTTGTTTGTTTTTTTTTTTTAGAGGTTCTGAAATACCCTGCCCAGGTCTTCAGCTGCCCTGCCAGAAGAATTTGTTTTTTACTGAATGTGTGTCATATCACACAGATGTAATGGGTATCCAAGATCACACTACACATCTGCACCTAGGACCTTGAACTAGGGTATGTATCATGCTGCAACTGCAGGGCACATCTCAGTGCCACAGAAGGCCTCTTGCAGATCAAAGCTACAACTTGTATGTAGCTCTATGATTAAAAAAGAGATGAGACTTCACCTAATAGAAGATGTGCCTGTGGCTCAAGGGATATCACTTGTGGTAGTGACACCGCAGCTAGAATCTGTTATCCACTGCCTCTTTACAGCTTCTAGATATAATTAAAGTTGTGGTTTAGGCCATTTACACAACAATGCCTTCAGCAATGGCTATCTTGAAATGACCTTTTGTGCTAGTAGATCAAACAGAAAGATCAAACGGCAGAGGTACTCGAAGCACCTCACATAGTTGGTGCAAACAGCAATTCTCAGCTCAAATGTATTCCCATATTCTGACTGCAGTCTCAAAAGCAAGATGTGAGAATTATAAGAAATTCCAACAACTGCATTAAATATTGTGTCCAAGAGGAGTCAAAGAAAAGAAAATGATGGTGTTTATCAGGCAGCTTCTGGGATGACAAGACATGAAACACCTTCCTTCTGTTGAATTTTAAGTGCTATACAGCTTCATGGCTAAAGAATAATTTAAAAAAAAAGTTGCTACTGATGACTTTACCTAAGAAAGAAGTTATTAAGCTAAGTAGTTCCCTTGAAAGGATATTCTGGCCTTTCATCTAGCTACTTCAGCTGCATGCAAAACAGGTAATACTAAACCAGGCATTAATAAGACAAGGCAACTGTGACTTGTAGAGATGGTAGCAAGTAAGTGCTTTTGTGGTTAAAATTGATTTTGGATCTCATCCAAAAATGTATTGATCACAGCTCATGATCTCTAATTCAGTAAGCATTTCTGTCTTCACATTTCTTCCTTTGTTTTCTACAACGCATATGGAATTCGAAAGCTTGATCCAAAGTCAAGAATCCAACTGATTTCTTCTAGGGCCACTGTGCTTGTACAGAAGAATCTTACTGTCTTTTCTTTGCTTTCTATCCCTAGGAACCCTGACTTTGCCTCTGCAGAGAAGAAGGGGTAGTTGGTGGTGGTGGTGATGCTGTCCTGTGTTAGCTTTCTGTATGCTGAGGACAATCCCTCAGTCAGGATTTCTTTTGGGGTTGCATTTAGCTGTGAAGCTGAAATGCCACATGTTGTGTTACCAGCAGGTACTGTCACCACCACCCAGTCTGTAAGACATCGGCGCCGCTCTGCCACCTCATCAGTGAGCGTGGGCAGGCTAAGTTGTTTTGATGATGGAGTTTCACATTAGATGTGTTTAAGACAACTGAGACACATTCTTAGGAGGATGCTGGGCAGCAATGTCTCTGTGCAGCTTTTAGCTGATGATCAAGATGCTGAGCCCTGAGAAAATGGCAGCACATCTAAGGATGTGCTTCAGTAGAAGGACTTTAACCTATCTCCTTCACTTGACTGCTTGACATATGAGGTTTTTTTGGTAGTTTGTGACTCTGATTTTTGAAATTGATGCTTACAACCCACCAAAGCAATTCTGAGGACCAGAATGCCTAAAAGATAGGCATCCTTGTGCATAAACTGTTAGTGCCCAACTCTCCTTTACATTGCATTTGTTCAGTTACTAATACTTTACAGTGACAAAAAAATTATGCAGTTAAGTTTTTCTATTTGAAAACAGAATTTGAGCAGAAACAGAATGTTGTCAGAAACTGGAAGTCAAGGAGGTATATTTTTTTCCAGAAACTGGAAGTCAAGGAGGTATATTTTATTTCCAGAGTAAATACCTGTATGGCTAATTTGGTTTTTCTGTTAAGGAGGCTATGTCTGGAAATTGAGTTCTGTGTCACAGTTAATCATCCTTGAAGGGGGAAATAATCTTTTGGCAATTAGAAAGCTGAAAGCCCCAGCGCTGTCTAATAACCACATTCTCTCCATAGTCCTGCACAGCTAAGTGCTGCTAGATGTTAGTTTATAAATTAAGAGAAAATTGCATGAAGGTTAACCCATGTATAACAAATCCTGCTCAGTTCTGTCCAACATCTGCACTTTACAAATGAACCTGGACCTGCATAACAAGGCAAATGAAAATTTTAATAATGCCTCACAACTACATTCATGCATGATTAAGAGAGGAGCTTCTGCTGGAGACCTTCTTTTCAAACAGAATTTGCAAATCTGTTATGATTGGTCTGTGTTAGCTCTACTAGCAAGACTTTGGAGATTTTTCTTTGTTTCTTTATCAGCATTTCCTCTGGTGTCAGAATACTGAAGCTGTGCATGGCCTTGGTCCTCACAAGGTGAACCTGAGCCTGCGTTGTTGATCATCCTCACAAACTTCTCATGGGTGCTTAGTGTAATCAGATTTTATCTAGACAAAACCAAACACATCTGTTGAGTACTCATAATAATAAAAGGTCTGATTGCCACTTTTTAGCATGAAAAAAATCAGATGTAAACTTTGTTTCAAACTGATTAAACTCAGACAGCAACCTGAAGTACAGCTACAGTTTACGATCTATAAATCTCCATATGAGTTCCAGAGGGCTCACTTTTAACATTCATTTTGTGGGCTCACTTTTAACATTCATTTTGTGGGCTCACTTTTAACATTCATTTTGTGGGCTCACTTTTAACATTCATTCTGTGGGCTCACTTTTAACATTCATTTTGTGGGCTCACTTTTAACATTCATTTTGTGGGCTCACTTTTAACATTCATTTTGTGGGCTCACTTTTAACATTCATTTTGTGGGCTCACTTTTAACATTCATTTTGTGGGCTCACTTTTAACATTCATTTTGTGGGCTCACTTTTAACATTCATTTTGTGGGCTCACTTTTAACATTCATTTTGTGGGCTCACTTTTAACATTCATTTTGTGGGCTCACTTTTAACATTCATTTTGTGGGCTCACTTTTAACATTCATTTTGTGGGCTCACTTTTAACATTCATTTTGTGGGCTCACTTTTAACATTCATTTTGTGGGCTCACTTTTAACATTCATTTTGTGGGCTCACTTTTAACATTCATTTTGTGGGCTCACTTTTAACATTCATTTTGTGGGCTCACTTTTAACATTCATTTTGTGGGCTCACTTTTAACATTCATTTTGTGGGCTCACTTTTAACATTCATTCTGTGGGCTCACTTTTAACATTCATTCTGTGGGTTCAGTTTTAACATCCATTTTGTGGGCTCACTTTTAACATTCATTTTGTGGGCTCAGTTTTAACACCATTTTGTGAACATCCATTCCTCTTCCACAAACCTCTGAACCTGCAGAAGGCTTGCCATATCTTTCCACTAATTTTATTTGTGGTAGGATTAATAAATTAGGTATTAAGAGTCTTGAAGTATGCAATTGCATAACACATATATAATTGCATAATAGCATCCAGGTCTGGTGCCTTGCATCTATTTACCTGTGGGTGGACATGAAATGGAGACAAACACTTGTTCCTTTTCTGCCTCTGCAGTGAAGTGTGAGGCTCACTGGTGCCAGAATGCCTTGGGCTGCGCTAACAGCCCAGCAGGGGCTCAGTGAATGCTCGACACACAGAAACTGCACATTTGTTACTCACCAGAACACACTTAAACCCACCGGGGCAGAAGACTTGCTCACACCTAGCAGCTGCATGATTGTCCATGCAGAAATCTTCAGTGGGGGTGAAGTACAAAGAGATACAAGAACTCCAGCCCCTAGCTACTTGGAGGCATCATAAAAGAACTCAGGCATAAAGACAGAGGGAAATTTAAGGGTCTTCATGTAAGGGCCTTAAAATCTTCTATCTTTTCTTTTGCTTGAATCTGGACTGTCTAAGATGACTTGGGTTGTGCAGCATAGCAGATGGGTGTGCTGGTTCTGTCACTTGAGAGCAGGGAACAAGTCACAGACAAAGCAACAGAGCAGTTGCTCCTGGATTTGAAGAGTGGGACAGGAGGAGCCAGCAGGGCAGTGGCCAAACACTGTTTTCATTTGTTTGCTTGCTTTGTAGGGAGGGCAAGGGGAAGGTGCACAGGCATCCACAAACTGTGACAGTGGTAAAGGGAATCTTAATCTTCTAACCCTCCAGAAATCAGGTCTCTATCTAGAGAGCTCAGGAAATGTACATGTTAATAGTAGCATATCCTTGTGTCTGGAGAAGCTGCAGCCCCAATAATGGTCCAGAGTAATTCTGCAGTTAAAGCTGCGGTATGGATTTGAGACACAAAGGGAATGATGTGATGTACAAACTGAAATTTTGCATTTTCTATGAGACAGCTACAAGAAATCTATTGCTTGAGTGCATGAATGTGAAATTGAGCTTTTAGGTCAGGGGTCACCTTCTCTAAAGATCTTGCTTCTTTAATGAAAAGAACTAATGGGTAGACCTTTCTCAAAGCACTGTCTGCACAATGATGAGGGAGTAGTTTTCTCCTTCCTCTGTTGTATACTTTGTGTAGAGAGTGAGAAGAGACCACTCTGAACAGGTCCCACAACTTGGAATATAGATTCATTGTGCCTAAGTCTAATTCACTGTGTTAAGCTAAAATCCAGAAAATTATACCTTTTTAATATTTTTTTTTTTCTTCCTAGTACTTCAAATGAAAGCTTTCTGTTGCCCTTTGCACAGAAGAAGATTTTTTTAGTTGTTGTCATTTATAGTGGCTAAAGTAATATTTTATATTCCATTATTTTCAGCTGCACTTTTAAGTATATATAACAACACAGCATCCCTAAAAGTTTATATGCAGTGTATAAATAACCTGCCTTCTGGTATAAAAAGTGTAAACACCTGATCTGCAGCAAGAAAGGACTACCCAGACAAAGATCTGGGCTGGGCTAAAATGATCATGCTTTGTACTATTAATTGATTAACACAAATTTTTCCTCACTGTGTATCCCAACCTTACATAGAAAAGATTTCTTTAACGAATATGGTCTTTGTACAAGCACCACCTGAAATGATACCATCCTAAAGAAAGAGAATGACTGAATGCCTGAGTTGCTGATTTGAGACACAGAATATGTGTGGACACATCAGTTGTACTGATGACTGAGAATTCTTTCTAGCCCTTCAATTTAACATGACAAGTAATTGTACCTAAGCCTCACCAAGCTAAGCACTGCAGAGGATACTGGTATTAGGTTATGACACATTCACAGCGACTTAATATTGAACTTGGGAACTTACTCAACATAATAAGTGCCATAAATGGGATCATCAATTTTCTCCCAGCCATATGGAAGCTCTGAAAAACAAAGAGTTATCTCTCTCAGTAAATGCAGTACAAAATGCTAAGATTCCTAGTAACAAGGATCTCTGCTGGGTGTCGAAGGAAATCAATTTGATAGAGCGACCAAAGAAAATGCCAACTCTTCCACACGTACCACGGCAGCCACGAGTAGTAGGAACTTGAAAATTGGCATGCAAACACAGATCTCAGTCTTTAAAAACCACATTTCTGTTAAACTACTTCATTGTCCCAACAGCTGTGCCAGCTACCAACTGCAGCACATCTTGTATGACATCACCGTCAGAGGAAGTGAGGGCACTCTGGTATCCCAAAGAGGTGCACACAAAAGAAGTCTTTTGCTTGTTGAACCTTTTTTTTTTTTTTTCAATTTCTTTTTTTTTGTTTTTTTTTTCCCTTTCCTAGGAATCCTGTAAAAGTTGGCCTTGGAGCCACAAAGAGAGTTTGCCTTCTGCCAGGTAAGTACAGTAAGCATACCTAAAGGCTATTGAGAAATTCATCTTAACTGCAGTGGCAACTCCACAGCCTCCAAAAGCATCCTGTTCCAAAGCTTAGTTCTACATCAGGGACATTAGAGGAGAGAGTAGTCTATGAAAGCACAAACCAAACTAAGGTATTATAGCATCTTAGAATCACAGAATGTTAAGGTTGGAAGGGGTCTCAAGGATCATCTAGTACCAACCCCCTGCCATAGGCAGGGACACCTCCCACTAGGACAGCTCACTCAAGGCCTCCTCCAACCTGGCCTTCAACACCTCCAGGGAGGGAGCAGCCACAACCTCCCTGGGCAACCTGTGTCACTGTCTCACCACCCTCACTGCAAACAACTTCCTCCTAACATCCAGTCTAAATCTCCCCTCTGCCAGTTCAAACCCATTGCCCCTTGTCCTATCATTCCAAGACCTTGTCAATAGTCCCTCCACAGCCTTCCTGTAGGCCCCCTTCAGATACTGGAAGGCTACTCTAAGGTCTCCTGGAAGCCTTCCCTTCTCCAGAATGCAGAGCCCCAACTCTCTCAGCCTGTCCTCACAGTAGAGTTGCTGCAGCCCTCTCAGCATCTTTGTGGTCTCCTCTGGACCCGCTCCAACAGTTCCATGTCCTTCCTGTGCTGAGGGCTCCAGAACTGCACTCAGTACTCCAGATGAGGTTCTGGCCTTAAAACTAGTTACATCTTGCAGAAACAGAGATGGAACTGTTAATACCCAAAACATTCAGGTAAAAGCCAAATATGTTAATTCAGAGATCCTGAAAATCGATCTGTGTTCATGTGCAAGAAACTGTCTTCTATACATCCAAGTGCATTCATAAATGCATCTTTTATTATCAATTGCACTGCACACTGAAAAAAATTCTTATGCTGCCAACAGAACTTCATCTTGTGTTTAAAAGGCATCAGAAGATGTGACAAGTATCTTAGTTAACATGAATAGAGTGAAAACCTCAGTGCTATCAGTGAACAGAGTGAAATCCTCAGTGCTATCAGTGAACAGAGTGAAATCCTCAGTGCTATCAGTGAACAGAGTGAAATCCTCAGTGCTATCAGTGAACAGAGTGAAATCCTCAGTGCTATCAGTGAACAGAGTGAAATCCTCAGTGCTATCAGTGAACAGAGTGAAATCCTCAGTGCTATCAGTGAACAGAGTGAAATCCTCAGTGCTATCAGTGAACAGAGTGAAATCCTCAGTGCTATCAGTGAACAGAGTGAAATCCTCAGTGCTATCAGTGAACAGAGTGAAATCCTCANAAATCAAAGAGTTAAAAAGCAATGCTAAGAAATTGCTTCACCTCTGCTTGCTACTCCTCCTCTAAAGGCAGCTGCCCTATCTTCTCCTTTGTTGAGTGAACCTACTCAGACTGCTGCAGTCTTCCTGTCACTTTTCACCTTAGAGCATGTCCATGCTCAGCCCTTTCCAACCCTGCAATGAAGGATACAACCCTCTGACAAAGACTAGCAGCTAAGGAGCTCCACAAATGTGTAAGACATCCTTAACATAGATTACTCAATTTTTCCCTCTTAGATTATTGTCAGCTTTGAAATCTTCACAAACTGCTTTTGCCTGGACTGTTTTGTCAGTGCCACTTCACAGGAGCAAACGGAGCATAATGCATTAAAACAGGTCACAGAACCACAGAGCAGCTGTGTGACACTCCTTATAGGAGTACTCTTTCACTGTACTTTCTCCTGTATGTCCAAGTCTCCCTTGTACTGGAGAGACCAGAACTGGATGAATAACTATGATTCTATGGTAACTCCATCTGTGTCTCACCAATGGTGAGAAGAGGGGAAGGATCATCTCCTTTGTTCTGCTAGCAATGTCCAACCAATTGTTGGCCTGATTTGTTGCTCCAGCACATCACTGGTGCACTGTAAAGCATCAGAAAGCCTCAGCCTGGCTCTTTCCAGCCATGCAGAGAACTTCAGTAAAATCTCTAGGAGGTTGAATCATAGAAGGGACCTCAAAGACCATCTAGTTCCACACCCTTGCCATAGGCAGGGACACCTCCCACTAGTACAGTTCACTCAAGGCCTCCTCTAACCTGGCCTTCAACACCTCCAGGGAGGTTGTGGAGCACAGAATCACATCCAGTTTCAATCTCCCCTCTGTCAGTTTAAACCCATTGCCCCTTGTCCTGGTATTGCAAGACCTTGTCAAAAATCCCTCCCCAGTCTTCCTGTAGGTCACTTCAGATACTGGAAGGCTACTATAAGGTCTCATCAAACCTTCTCTTCTCCAGGATGCAGAGCCTCAACTCTCTCAGCCTGTCCTCATAGCAGAGCTGCTGCAGCCCTCTGAGTATCTTCGTGGTCCACTCTGGACCTAAAATGGAATTGCTACAGAATCACAGAATGGTAAGGTTGGAAGGGACCTCAAGGATCATCTAGTTCCAACCCCCTGCCATAGGCAGGGACACCTCCCACTAGTACAGCTCACTCAAGGCCTCCTCCAACCTGGCCTTCAACACCTCCAGGGATGGAGCAGCCACAACCTCCCTGGGCAACCTGTTTCAGTGTCTCTCCACCCTCACTGGAAAGAATTTTGGACCTCAAGTGTGTCAAGATTAAAAAAAAAAATATTACCAAACCCAAAAGTGATTTTTTTTTTTCCTGAATTTTAAGAGTCCTAAGTGTGTTAATGAGAGTCATGAAACCTCTCCAGGTTTCAGAGCAGCAGGCAGCATTGTGTCACTGCCCTTTTGACAAGATGGAAAGAAAGATGATAGCACATTTCTGGAATTGGCTGCAACCAAAATATTTGTATAGTAAAAGAAAAAAAAAAAAGAATATAGTGTGAAAAACAATAAGAAACTATAATATCTGCTGTTATTGAAAATGCTGTCAATAGGGAGATGGAAGTCATCATGAGTTTGGTTCACCTGCCTTGTTAACATCCATCACATGTCAGCAATCTTTTTCTAGTCTCTGCACAAAGCTGTTCAGAAAAATGCTGCATCTTTCCACTCGACAGCCTGTGCTTGTTTTAGGTCTTGATTTCTCTCCCCTCTTTTATTTCCCCATTTCAAATTCAATTTCTCAAGTTGGTTGCCTACTACAGAGGGTACCCAAAGAGCTGGGTTAAAAGTTACAACATGCCATGCAGTTGCATGATCCAATGCGGTCCCACAAAGCATTGGCACTGGAATTGTTCAGTGCCTCAGTGAAAATAACAACAAAGGAGGGACCTGGGGTTGTTTAGCCTGGAAAAGAGGAGGATCAGGGCAGACCTCATTGCTGTCTACAACTGCCTGAAGGGAGGTTGTAGCCAGGTGGGGTTGGGCTCTTCTCCCAGGCTACCAGCAAGAGAACAAGGGCACACAGTCTCAAGTTGTGCCGGGGGAGGTCTAGGCTGGATGTTAGGAGGAAGTTGTTGGCAGAGAGAGTGATTGGCATTGGAATGGGCTGCCCAAGGAGGTGGTAGAGTTGCCATTCCTGGAGGAGTTCAAGACAAGCCTGGATGGGGCACTTAGTGCCATGGTCTGGTTGATTGGCTAGGGTTGTCTGATAGGTTGGACTGGATTAAGCTTGGAAGTCTCTTCCAACCTGGTTGATTCTATGACCTACAACACCACCTCCCCAACAAACCCAAATTCATTCTTCCTGTCATGGGACACTTTGAACACACACCACCTCCAAGCCAAGCCATGAAAAGTTTAACTTCAGTCAAACTTGTGCTCTCCAACTGCCAGTCTCATACCAGAAGATTTCACAAAGTCCTGAGTGTTTATGTTCTGTCTGTAATCACAAACCATTCATGTACAATTTATTCTCACAATGACACCAGGCATAATTTATTCTTGCATGATGGAAACAAATGTCTTAAGAAACAGACACAACTGATAAATGCATCTTGCTCCTTCTGTGCAGCTTTAATGTGACAAGCCACTACCTGACTCGTGCAGAATGTAGACTGCTCAGTGTTACTATCAAGTCAAGATTTTCTCTCAGCATTGTTACCAAGTAAAATATTGCCAAAAGTAAAGGTATTTTGAATGCTGAGTGTGCTTGGTTCCTTTGACACACAGAACAGAACTGTGCAATATCTAATGAATCAGAGAAAAGGTTGGGTTGGAAGGGACTTCCAAAGGTCATCAGGTCCAATTGCACCCTGCAGTCAGCTGGGAAATCTTTTATTAAAGCTGGTTGCTTGTCAAGCCTCACCTTGAGTATGTCCAGGGACAGGGCCTCAAGCACCTCCCTGGGCAACCTGTTCCACTCTTCCACCACTCCCATGGTGCAGAACTTGTTCCTAACATCCAAATCCAAACTACTCTAATTTCAAACCATTGTCTCTTGTCCTATCACTACAGGTCTTTGGAAGCAATCCCTCTGTAGACTTCTTATAGGCCCCCTTCAGGTGCTGGAAGGCCATTATTAGGTCTCCCTGAAGCCTTCTCCAGGCTGAACTACCCAGCTTACAAAATCATAGAATCATAGAATGGTAAGGTTGGAAGGGACCTCAAGGATCATTCAGTTCCAACCACCTGCCATAGGCAGGGACACCTCCCACTAGTACAGCTCACTCAAGGCCTCCTCCAACCTGGCCTTCAACACCTCCAGGGAGGGAGCAGCCACAACCTCCCTGGGCAACCTGTGCCAGTTCCTCACCACCTTCACTGCAAACAACTTCCTCCTAACATCCAGTCTAAATCTCCCCTCTGCCAGTTCAAACCCATTGCCCCTTGTCCTGTCATTACAAGACCTTGTCAATAGTCCCTCCCCAGCCTTCCTGTAGGCCCCCTTCAGATACTGGAAGGCTACTATCAGGTCCGCTCAAAGCCTTCTCTTCTCCAGGTTGAAGAGCCCCAGCTCTTTCAGCCTGTCCTCATAGGAGAGCTGCTCCAGCTTCTCACTCACCAGCACTCCTAAGTACTTCTCTGCAAGGTTGCTCTCAATCTCATCATCCCCTAGCCTGGACTGATATCTAGGATGGCCCCAACCTAGGTGCTCGACCCTGCACTTAGCCTTATTGAATCTCATCACACTCTCCTTAGCCAGCCTCTCCAGGTCCCTCTGGCTGGCACTCATCCTGTCCTTCAGACTATCAATGAAGATTTGCATTAACATAGAGTAAAAGTACCAAGAGAATTACTGAGCTTTCACTACCAAAAAAGAAAAAAGAGAAAAAAAAAAAAAAAAAAAAGTTCATAAAGGGCTTGTTAGCTATTAATTCAAATAAAAATGAGAAAAGAAAAAAAGAAAAGGCAATTAAAAATAAATTAGGGGAAAATACCTTATAAGTCAAGAATGTAATTAGGTTATTCTAGGCAGTGCCTGAGGTGGTTTCCTTAATAAAGCCTTAATAAAGAACTCAGCTCTCAACAGTCTAGTAGGCAATAGTTGAAGGTAATCAGAGTACACTCCATGCATCTTTTTAAGAGAAAGCTTACAGTTTCCATTAAAAGACTCCAAATGAACTACAAAGACCTGCTTCCCATGTATTTAGCAGTAACAGATGCAAGGAAAGCAGAAACAGAATCATAGAATGGTAAGGTTGGAAGGGACCTCAAGGATCAGCTAGTTCCAACTCCCTGCCATAGGCAGGGACACCTCCCACTACTACAGATCACTCAAGGCCTCCTCCAAACTGACCTTCAACAGCTCCAGGGAGGTTGTGGAGCACAGAATCACCCAACGTGATCTTTGATCACGTTGGGTGATTCTGTGCTCCACAACCACCCTGGGCAACCTGTGCCAGTGTCTCACCACTCTCAATGCAAACAACTTCCTCCTAACATCCAGTCTAAATCTCCCCTCTGCCAGTTCAAACCCATTGCCCCTTGTCCTGGCATTGCAAGACCTTGTCAAAAATCCCTCCCCAGCCTTCCTGTAGGTCCCCTTCAGATGCTGGAAGGCTACTCTAAGGTCTCCTGGAAGCCTTCTCTTCTCCAGGCTGCAGAGCCCCAGCTCTCTCAGCCTGTCCTCAGACCAGAGCTGCTGCAGCCCTCTCAGCATCTTTGAGGCCCTCCTCTGGATCTGCTCCAACACTTCAAATACTACCTGGAAAATATTTATTCCTAAAACTTCAAGAATTTTTTCCCCATTAAATCTTGTTATCCTTTTGTCTTGTTCTCTGTCCTCATGACTGTGTTTGTCCTTATGTGCTGGTTTAAGGCTAATTGGAATATTTTAGTGGAGAAAATTATATTATAGGTTGTGAAAGAAAAACAATGCTGATGTCTACTTCACTTATAGGCTTGCTAAGATGTTTAAGAGTAAGTAATAAAACCATAGATAATTCACTTTTGGGCTCAGTGTCTTGGGCTGTCTAGCAGTTTCTGGCTTTTCTCTTCTCTGCTGAGTAACCTCCCTAACCACTTTCCTTCTAACCTCCCTGGTTGATCCTCCAAACTCACCTTGAGCGTAAGCCAAACCTTGGAGGAAGGTACAGGGGTGGGGAGAAGGTGGAAGGGTGGTTGGGAGCCCCTCCTGGGGTCTCTGATTTCTGGGAGGGGAGTTGTGTTTCTGTATTCCCTTTAACTTGTCTATGTCTGTAACTATTCCTGTCTGTTGTGTATATCTCTGCTTGTCCATTGTGCTGAGCTGTAAATAGAGCTTCAGTCCTTAACTTCCAGCTAGTTGAGTCTAGTCTGGGGGATTTTACAAAGTGTTGGGGGGCAGGGAACTCCCAAACCATCACACCTTGGTACTTGGTTTGCATCACAGAACGTTTGGGCAGAGAGAAGCTTAAACAAGGTCCTTGTTGACCTCTCAGTTCCCACTGAAGTGACCAACGCTCTGCTAGGGAAGTTAAGACCTCCAAGAAACACCAAAAAAAATCTCATTTTTTACCTACAAGTTCTTGCCCAGGAGATTGAATATGAATGCTTCCAGGTTTCCATGGAGTAATTAAATAGCCACATTCCCTAGTTTCCAAGAATAGTTTAAGGTAACTTCATCAATTTGTGCCCCCACCTGGAGTCCTGTGTGCAGTTCTGGAGCCCCCAGCACAGGAAGGACATGGAAGTGTTGGAGTGGGTCCAGAGGAGGTCACAATGATGGTCAGAGGGCTGCAGCAGCTCTGCTACAAGGACAGGTTGAGAGAGTTGGGGCTCTGCAGCCTGCAGAAGAGAAGGTTTCCAGAAGACCACAGAGTAGCTTTCCAGTATCTGAAGGGGGCTNACACATTATCTCATTTTTAATTTAACAAAAGTTACCTCTAAACAGAGACATTGACACTTTTACTCTCACAGTTCCTAGCTTAAAACTAGCTAAGGTATCACAGTATCACAAAGGTTGGAAGAGACCTCAAAGATCATCAGGTCCAACTCGTTACCACAGGCCTCAAGACCAGACCACGGCACCAAGTGCTGTGCAGTGCCGGCAGTAAAATCACTTCAGAACGCATCTCAGTGCTCCAGTATCACAGTATCACAGTATCAGTATCGCAAGGGTTGGAAGAGACCTCAGAGATCATCAAGTCCAACCCATCACCACAGCCCTCAAGACTAGACCATGGCACTAAGTGCCATGTCCAAACGTGCCTTGAACGCCTCCAGGGGCGGTGACTCCACCACCTCCNCTCAGTAAAGAACTTCCTCCTCACCTCCAGCCTAAACTTGCCTTGGCGCAGCCTGAGACTGTGTCCTCTTGTTCTGTCACTGGTTGCCTGAGAGAAGAAGGTAACCTCCTCCTGGCCACAACCACCCTTCAGGTAGTTGTAGACAGCAAGAAGGTCCCCCCTGAGCCTCCTCTTCTCCAGGCTAAACAGTCCCAGCTCCCTCAGCCTCTCCTCATAGGGCTTGTGCTCCAGGCCTCTCACCAGCCTCGTTGCCCTTCTCTGGACACGTTCAAGCACCTCAATGTCCTTCCTAAATTGAGGGGCCCAGAACTGGACACAGTACTCGAGGTGTGGCCTGACCAGTGCAGAGTACAAGGGGAGAATGACCTCCCTGCTCCTGCTGGCCACACTATTCCTGATGCAGTAGTTTCCTTGCAGGCACACAGAGGAGCTGAGCTGTTCCTGCTGGTTGGTTCAAAGGTCAGAGATGCACACAAAAGGGACTGCCACCAGCACACTTGTTTTACCAGCAGAAAAGCAGCCCCAGATACATCATCTGTGTGCTGCTTTATCAATTTGTATTCCTGAAGTTCAGCAAATTTGCTCTGTGCCACATACAGCTCCAACACAGAAGATTCTGCCTTTGAACCTGATTTGATTAACACAGTTTCCCTTTTTTTTTTTTTTAAAAAAAATGCTCATGCTCTATTCTTTATGCTTTGAAGAAAACAGACTGAAAAGAAACATTCTTTTTGATCTTTTGGATGTTCAAACCTTCCAGTGCTTGTACCTCATTACTGACTGCATCAATTCAGCCCTGTTACAAACCAGTGTTTTCTACTCAATAACTGCCTGACCTCCTGAAGTTAGGTTTTTCTTCTATTTGCTTTTCTGTCTCTTCATTTATTTATATTATTTCCCTTGCTCTTAAATGTTTAACAACACACCCTCTGAATTTATGGAGTTACTGAATTTACTGTTATATAATCTAAACCCTTCACTTTGGCTACTGACCTAAAAGGACCTATAAAAGCATGTAGCTGCTAACAGAGCAGGTTAGAACTCATGGGAGGCAGCTAGGTGCCATTACTAGTACCTCAAATGATGTATAAGCTCTATTGTTAGCTAGCTGGACACCTCTTCTGGTGTTACAAACCCCCCCTACTATTCTGTAGCAAACCCAAATGACACATTTGAATGCTTTACTAAAGGAGAAACAGGAATATTTAGTCACAAGGGAAGTGCCTCTGCCCTGCCTATCTTGGTGGCCCTGTCTTGAACTAGGTCCCATATATCAATCTGGTTTATTGTGCAACCAGGGGTCCCAAAACTTGGGGCAGCATTAGAATCATAGAATGGTAAGGTTGGAAGGGACCTCAAGGATCATCTAGTTCCATAGGCAAGGACACCTCCCACTAGTACAGGTCACTCAAGGCCTACTCCAACCTGGCCTTGAACACCTCCAGGGTGGTTGTGGGGCACAGCCTCCCTGGGCAACCTGTGCCAGTGTCTCACCACCCTCACTGCAAACAACTTCTTCCTAACATCCAGTCTAAATCTCCCCTCTGCCAGTTTAAATGAGTTGGTTCCCAACCTGTACTGTTGTAAGATTTTCTTCCTGTCCAGATGCAGAACTTTGTATTTGCCCTTGTTGAATTCTACAAGGTTCCTGTTGGTCTGTTCCTTCAGCCTGGCTGGGATCCTCCATGGCAACCTTGCCCTTTAATGAGGTCCCCCTGGGGTCTCACCTGCAAATCTGACTTTGTTGCTTCTGTCAGACTGTCCATAAAGTTGTCAAACAGGACAGACTCTACTGTAGATCCCTGCAGTACTCTGGGCAATGGGTTTAAACTGGCAGAGGGGAGATTTAGACTGGATGTTAGGAGGAAGTTCTTTGTATGGAGGATGTTGAGACACTGGCCCAGGTTGCCCAGGGAGGTTGTGGAGCACAGAATCACCCAACGTGATCTTTGATCACGTTGGGTGATTCTGTGCTCCACAACCTCCCTGGATGTGTTGAAGGCCAGGTTGGAGGAGGCCTTGAGTGAGCTGTACTAGTGGGAGATGTCCCTGCCTATGGCAGGGGGTTGGAACTAGCTGATCCTTGAGGTCCCTTCCAACCTTACCATTCCATGATTCTTGTATAAACATTCAGGTACAGCACAGCTCATTAACCACTCCCCTTTGGAGCCCTCACTGCCCTGCCAGTTATTTACCTGTACAGTTTGCACCCATCTAGATTTTTAACACCCTAAATGTGACACACAAAATATTGTGGGAGACAGTGCAAAAAGTGTTGTGAAAGCAGAGGCAAATGAGATTTTTGCTTTTGCTTCATTCACAAATCCAATCATTTTAGCAGATGTCAGGGAGGTTAAAGTCCCCTGTGAATGCCAGAATCTATGATCAGAGACTTCCTTGAGCTGCTTAAAGAAAGCTTCCTCACCCTGTCTGTAATAACAACTCACCACAGACTCCCTCAACAGCCTCTCCTTTGATCCTCACACAGACTATCCAACAGCCAGCCCATAGGAAAGTCTGGAACATCCAAGCTATTCCTCTGCATAGAGGACATCCTCTTCTCATCTACCCTATACTATGTTTCCTGGTCAAAAAAGGTTATTTTACCTTGCTTCTGACTTTAAAAAATAATAATAATAATTCTGATTTAAAAAAAATAATAACACAAAACTTTAATTAGGATTTCAATCAAGACTAGAAAACATCTTTTTCATAGTTTCATTTGTGTCAGTGGGTCTTGAAAGTCACAATTACAGAATAAAGCACACAGCATTTACTTGCTGGCTTTCTGCTTTTCCTTGCCTTGTTCTTACAGCAATTACTTGATTTTATGTGACAGGCTAATAAGGCAATGACAGAGACATGTCAGAAAAAGAGATGGGAAACTGTATCATCTATAGCAATAAGGAAAGCCCCCCAGCAGCCAATGACTACTTTGTATGTTTACAGTGAACTGTTATCTGTTGGTGGTCCACAAATAAAAAGCTGCCCTGCCTGGGCTGTAAAATTGCATGGGTACATGGCTGAGATTTGTGATGAGCTTCAACTGCCTTGGAAGCATCAAACACTGGCCTTGGATGGAAATCTCAGGGCAGACAAAATAAATTAGTGCTCTGATCAAGTACATCTTACAGTTCTGTATTTTACTTCCAAGTGGCCAAGGAAATTGTATGCAATCAGGCAGAAGAATCCTTGTCAAGGTACTCCTTACATGATCTGTTTCCATGACTACCATGCTTTTGAATATTATGTTTTCACAGCTCTGAACAGTAGTTGGATATATGTAATGCAGATAAATTAGGTGTTTAAACTGTATTTGATGAAACACATAAATCAGTACAATTGATGAGGGAGATGATACTGCACTGTGGACAATCAAGGTAAACACTGCAGCTGCTGAGGCAGCAGTTCTTCATTTACACTGGTGAAATCATAGATCACAGAATGGTGAGGTTGGAAGAGACCTCAAGGATCATCCAGTTCCAACTCCCTACCATAGGCAGGGACACCTCCCACTAGTACAGCTCACTCAAGGCCTCCTCCAATCTGGCCTTCAACACCTCCAGGGAGGGAGCAGCCACAACCTCCCTGGGCAACCTGTGCCAGTGTCTCACCACCCTCACTGCAAACAACTTCCTCCTAACATCCAGTCTAAATCTCCCCTCTGCCAGTTCAAACCCATTGCCCCTTGTCCTGGCATTACAACACCTTGCCAATAGTCTCTCCCCAGCCTTCCTGTAGGTCCCCTTCAGATCCTGGAAGGCTACTCTAAGGTCTCCTGGAAGCCTTCTCTTCCCCAGGCTGCAGAGCCCCAACTCTTGTAGCCTGTCCTCATAGGAGAGCTGTTGAAGCCCTCTGAGCATTTTCATGGCTCTAGAATCTGGTTTTGTCTCCTCTGTGCCTTCATTGCTGTGTTGAGGATGAGAACTTTCAAAGACCCATCTATGATTTGCTTTTTGCTTTGTTGCACAATAGATAAAATGCTGCTTTAGTGGCATGCAACTGCTTCCTGAAACTTCTTGTAACAGCTTATTCATCATTATGCATTAGTTATATTTATAAGGACACTCAAATTGAGTCACTCAGTATTTTAAACACTATGTTAAAAAAAACCTCCCTTGGCATTTGAGTGACAAGGAACTATGTATGAGTACTGCAGCTTATTTTTCTTTATTTGAATTGTGATGCCATCTGCCAAAGCTCTCCTTCAGTATGATTCTGTGACATGGAAGGACATGGAATTGTTGGAGCAGGTCCAGAGGAGGCCACGAAGATCATCAGAGGGTTGCAGTAGCTCTCATTTACACTTCCAGGGAAGGAGAAGCCACAACCTCCCTGGGTAACCTATGCCAGTGTCTCACCTGCATTAGTGATCACTAATCATTAGCATCAATCCAGAGAAAGGAGGCATCTGACTTGCACAATACTGATGCACATAATTTTGGAATCAGCAACTGAGTGATTCCAACAGAAAGTAACCTTTTCCTCAGTGCAAGGCCTTGCACAGGTATTACAATAATTAATTACATTTAGTTGTGTTTGATTGAAGGTAGAACTCCAAACTGAAGCTGTACCAACTCAGTGGCATAATAAACAAATCTTCACTATGTGCAGTTCTGGAACCCCCAGTACAGGAAGGACATAAAACTGTTGGAGTGGGTCCAGAGGAGGCCATGAAGATGCTCAGAGGGTTGCAGCAGCTCTGCTATGAGGACAGGTTGGGAGACTTGGGGCTCTTCAGCCTGGAGAAGAGAAGGCTTTGAGGAGGCCCCTCTGAAGGGGCCTTGAGTGAGCTGTACTCGTGGGAGGTGTCCCTGCCTATGGCAGGGGGTTGGAACTAGTTGATCCTTGAGGTCCCTTCCAACCTTACCATTCTATGATTCTATGATTCAGTTTTAAGTCCACTTTTTCTATTAATCCTTTTCTACTCTTTATCCTTCTGCAGTCTCTTCAGCTCCTTAAATATCAAGGTCAGTTCTAAAAAAAAAACAAAACAAAAAAAACCAAAAACCAACCAAACAAAGAGAGATCCTCTGAACTGCTTCCCCTGTAACTTACCCCAAAAGACAGATGGTCTGCCACAAAGTTAGTATAGAACAGATCCTATGGGGGACTGAACAGACCTCTCACTGCAGTTTTCTCATTGTAGCCTAGCTTTGCTGAGTCCATTTTACACCTTTCTAATTCCCTTGCAAGCCATCTTAATAGCAACTGATAGAGGCATACAAAGGGCTGCTTTCTACAGAGTGAGCTAGACATATTTGGTTGAAGGTTTCTCCTGGCTCATGAGATCAGTTCAGACTGTGTTCAGGCTGGGGCACTTCAACATCAGCACACAACTCAGAAAGTTCAGTAGGAAGAGCAGCAGCACAATCTTACCAGCTACAACCTCAATCACAGCCTGAGCTACTGCCTCAATCACTTAAAAAAACCACAACAAACAGACAGGTATGAGAGCCTAAAAAATGATATGAAAACTACTGTCCAACCAAAGCTGTCCCTAAAGGAAAGGAGTCAGAGGGTATCAGACAACTCAAATGCAGAAACTCCAAGCAAGAGAAATGGAGATAAGAGGTTGGGTCAACGTAATTTTTAAGACTGGTTTTGTTGTTGTTGCCTGTAACTATGCACAGCTGTAATGCAACCAGAGAAGAACAAATAAGCACAGAACAGAACAAGTTTTAGTAGCTGGTTATACTTCCTTTCATTCATTTATGGTCTTCATAAAACTTAATAAAGTCTACTGGTCACTCACAGGCAGTACTCAGAGGGTGAGAATTGTATTGGGACTGTGTTACAGGACAAGTGGAGCGTTTGTAACTATCATCTTAAGGTCAAGTAGAGGTAGGTAGGACTTGATTTGATGCCTCTCTAATGTTTGCTATGTGCTCCCACAAAATGTTGTGGGACATCATGACACAGAGGATCTGGAACTGCCAAGTGCCCCACATGGGGTCCCACGTTGGGTCCCAAAATAAGATGTGATGGTTTCGGAGTTACCTGCCCCCCTCCCCCCAATGAAATCGCCCAGACTATCACCCAGAAATCACTTCCAGCCAGCTGGAAGTTAAGGACTGAAGCTCTATTTACAGCCTAGCACAATTTACAAGCAGAGATATACTAAATATACAGTTATATACAAGTTAAAAGTAATACAGAAACACAAAATCCCTCCCCCCCAAAAAAACCAAATGAGATTGCCAGGAGGATCCCAACCCAAACCTCCCTCTCTCCTTCTCTCTCTTACCCTCCTTCAGCAATAACGAGAACAATTCCCCTATAGCTCACATGATAAATCTGGAGAGATCTGAGGTGAGATGTCAAAAAGACAACAAGGAGATGAGAGCAAATAAAGGGTTAGGTGGGATTAAAGTTAAGGCAGAAGCAACCACAGACTACCAGAGTGAAGGAGCAGAACCACAACTGAGAACTAACTGAGCAGTGTGTGAGCAGTGAGTGCCTGAGCTATATTTTGCCCAGTTGTGTTTCTCAGTAGTATGAGTGATACAGGTTACTGTTGTTGGTTTTCTTTCTTCTCATAGCTAAGGATTTAATTTCTCTCAGTAAAATGGGTTTAAACTGGCAGAGGGGAGATTTAGACTGGATGTTAGGAGGAAGTTGTTTGCAGTGAGGGTGGTGAGACACTGGCACAGGTTGTCCAGGGAGGTTGTGGAGCACAGAATCACCCAATGTGATCAAAGATCATGTTGGGTGATTCTGTGCTGACAACCTCCCTAGAGGTGTTCAAGGCCAGAGGNATGGCAGTGGTTTGGAACTAGATGATCCTTAAGGTCCCTTCCAACCTTACCATTCTATAATTCTAAAATATTCCAATTAGCCTCAAACCAGCACACAGGACAAGTGTAGAGTTTGTGACTATCATCTTAAAGTCAAGTAGAGGTAGGGAGGACTTGATTTGATGCCTCTCAATAGACACTCCAAGTGCCACGTCCAAACCCGCCTTGAACACCT
>VWZE01004489.1:0-31107 GCA_013396675.1 Eubucco bourcierii
GGGGGGTGGGGGAACTCCCAAACCTTCACAGCTCCTCAATGGTATATGCTGTAGAACTTACCTGTTCTGGAAGCATCAGCTATGTGAGAGTTGCCAGTGACTGAAGTTACGCATTCGTGAAGTGCAGCATTCCAGTGTCTGCTGAGAAGTATTACTGACTGGAGACTTGGATCTGATCTTTGTACAGTTTAACATCATGATTTTTCCAAAAGGTGGAAGTAAGGGTTTAACTACCTCAACTTCAAGCAAGCAGCACAACTTACCACATTAAACAGAAGTGCCCAAGAAGATTAAGTACAAACTAAGTACTGTGCAGTTTTTCATTCAAGTGAAACTCTTCTGAACTGCTCCTCTTGCATGCTTTGGTCAGAAAAAGCACCTTCCCAAACAGGTGACTTCCTGGTCCAGGTGTATTCCTCAGGTTCCCAAAAGAAATAGGAATGGCAGGCCAGTGCATATAATCTCATAAGAGAAAGCCTTATCTAAAGACAGATACCTGCACCCTTAAAGATCCCTGTTCCTCCCTTAGGAACTTGGGTATCTGTTTTTTTTGGGTCAAAGTGAGAACATTGCAGTCTGTGGCTGTTAGAAGGGGGGAGAAAGAAACCTACATGTGGACTGTAAGAGAATGTACTATCTGGATTAAACATCTTGTTTATAAAGTTGTTCTGAACACTGCTTGCAAACCTTGCTAGCTATTACACTGAGGTAAAAAACCAAGTTTGCCAAAAGATCCTGGTGGTACAAGAGGATGGTGATGTGCAAAGTTTCATACCTTATATAGGTTGTCAACTCACTTGGAAGTCTAGCAGAGGGACAGCATTTGCAATGATACTTTCCAGTATTAAAAGCTGACTTTCTAGGTGACAGTAACTGTTTAGCTGTAATAAAAGGTTATGTGCTACACCAAACTGCTGTGTAGAAACAGTGCTAGATCACCTCATTGCTGCTGGCAGTTGTCCAGGCTGCAGAAGAGGCCTTGTTGTGGACATGGAGTGCCTGCATGAAGAGCAAGGTAAACTATCTTTAGTGCTGATGCTGTTGTCTAGACCAAACAATGCTGCAGTTCAGACATGCTCTGAGGAAAGACACCTACATAAAAATCACTCTTAATCACTCAGCTGATCACCCTGCTGAATAAGGATTGCGGAATTGTACACCCCTCCAGCTTCAGCAGGCACACAGATGTGCAGAGGATGTATGATATGCCTTGTTTCATTCTACTTATTTGGGTGACATCAGGTTTGCAGGACTTGGTTGTAGTTTACAAGGCTGGAAGTGTAGCCAGGTTATGTGCAAATAAACTTGTGATGCTGAACCCTCACGACTCTCATGCTGAATTGATCTTTTGTGAATGAGCCCTTGCTGAAGTGACTGTGGCGGTGTGTATGGGTCTGCCATTTTATGAGAGATCATGGAATAAACTTAAGTCTCTAGCTTGAGTTCTGCTGGTAAAGATACTGTGCTGAAATTGCCTTGACTGTCACTGCAATTGCCTTACCAGTCCTAGAACTGCATAACTTTTGTAGTCTCTCATCTGTCTTCTAGTAAAAACTGTTACCTCTTAGGAGGCTGACTGTGTGCTATCTTGACAAGCACATCAACAGTTGAAATAAGCAAATGAAAGCTAGATCTTACTGTGGAAACCTGCATCTTCAAAGACAGTCTGAAGGAGTAGGTTAAAATAAGTACTGTAGGCCTGTAAGAAGGTCATATGAATGATACAAACCATCAAGATAACATTGTAAAACTGCACAGTTTCATTAAGTGTCTTGTGTTTTCCACTGCAGGAGTTGGAAGATGCATGAAGCCTGACAGCGAAGACAGAAGAATCTGCCGAAAGAAGTCAGAATAACCTGAAATACTGACCATGTCTATGGATCATAGTCCTACCACTGGTGTGGTGACTGTTATTGTTATTTTGATTGCTATTGCAGCTCTTGGTGCCTTGATACTGGGCTGCTGGTGTTACTTGCGTCTGCAGAGGATGAGCCAGTTTGAAGATGAGGAAAGCATTGTGGGTGAAGGAGAAACCAAAGAGCCATTTCTTCTTGTGCAGTACTCTGCTAAAGGACCTTGTGTAGAGCGAAAAGCTAAGCTAACTCCAAATGGCACAGAAGCACATAGCTAATCTGGAGCAACACATGGACTATGCTTATGTGTAACCAGTAGAAGAATCTGTATACTGTGAAAAACCTGGTCACATGTGCACTACCCATCAGAAAGCACCCTAATGAGGATTAAACAAGCTTTGTTTGTCACTGCATGCACTGAGAAGTTGCACCTTGCATCAACTGTATCAAAATTCCTGTGATGGGAGCTGACTCACTTGGCATAATGTCCATTGCTGGCAATGGACACAGGATATAGTGGTGTGAAGAGACTACTAGCATTTTTTGTTATTTGTATGTTTAGCTGAGGCTATTTTGATGGAGTTACTACTGTAATGTGAACTACTTTACAACTGTGAATTGTAAATAGGCCAGTGGAAGCTGCTTGCTTTTGTTCCACATGGGAATTAAATGATATAACTGTACATAACACACAAGACTCCTGAACCACAACTGTGGATGGGATTTCAGAGCTTCAACACCAAACCTGCAGTTAAAGTGTGCTTGTACTACTAACTTGAGTGCACAGCCATGAAGTCAGAACTCCTGCTCTTAAGTTTGTTGGACTGATGCAGAATACTTTTGAAAGTTTAAAGTCTTCAATGACATGAGGGAGGAAGCAAAGAAGCTGCAAGAAAGGAATTGATTTCCTTTAGTTGTAGATGAGTAGGTTAAGCTTTTGGCTCCTAGAACTGAGTTCTACAAGTATGCAGAAGGAAACTGCATGGAAACTGCTATTTGGATGGATTCTAACCTGGAAACTAATGATGGATGCTGAACCCTCAGCATGGTCCAGAAGGTTTCCAGGAGTTCCAAAATGGCAGTAGAGCAGGCTTTTCTCTTCTGCAGGTCTGCATGCTGAAACTGTGTGGCTACATAGTAAAACTGGCAGAAGTGCCACTAGTGTGACTTTTTCCTAGAATTCCTGTTTGTCTACAGTTAGGATATATGCCAACAGCCCGTTGTAAAAAGACGTTTTACTCTACAGACAGTCAACTATAGAATTCAGTTTACCCTGTAGATAACTCTTCATTTAACTGTATTACTAAAAAGAAAAATTTCAGTCTTTCCTACATAAACATGCTGATGGAAGCAAGGAAGATTACTGGCCAGTTGGTATAAGTTTCTAGCTGGTGATGGCCCTCCAAAAAAAGGGACATCCTTTCCATTTCCTGCTCTCCGTTGTAGAGCTGGGAACAGTAAAAATGTGTTAAAGGGACAGCTCTGGACCTCGGAGGTTTGCGGGGAGGGAGGGCAGAAAGAGGAGAACTAACACTGAGCCACCCATGGCAGCTTACGTTCTAGAACTCTTGGTATGGCCACATAGGCTTTAAGGCTGTTGACCTGTTTTTTGTGACTTTTATAAATAGTTTCCTTAGTCTTCTGACATTTTTTAACTATTGCCTAGGAGAAAAAGCTACTGTAAAACTGTGCCCTGAGATCACTTTCAAATAATGAAGTCAAAGTTCTTCAGCTCTTTATGAAGCGTTAGGTTTACTGCTTGTACCTGTGCATATAGAATAACCAAGTAACACAGGCCTACCAAGCTTGCTTCAGAATTGTAGCTGTATGCAAGACAATGGCCTAGACAAAGTCTTGTCTTTTCTTCTACAGTAAGATGCTAATGTGCATTTTTAGTGCTATATTTGCCTTTTAATTGAAGGCTATAATTTGAAGCAGAATTAATCCTGTCAGTAGCATAAAGCTCCTGCCGTTGCCTCTGAGAACAATATGGGGTACAGCTGAGAGAGGGCTTTTCTTATTGTGGTACATGCTTTTAAGATACTAGTCTGAGACTTGCATGTATAGCCAGACCCATACACTGAACCTGCTGTGTTCTAGATCTCTTAGAAATCAAAGAGAAAAGGATTAATTCAGTAAGACTTTTAGTTTTCAGTAAGGAACAGTTCACACATGGCTCTTGCAGATTTCAAGACAGTCGGATAACTGGTATACAAAACTGATAAAGTGCTGAAGTTCTAGAATAGAGTAGTTGTAGCAAGATGACGCTGTCCATTCAAGTTTACTGATTACACAAACGAAGTATCTTTTAATTCAAAGAGAATGCAGTGTAAAGGGCAAACTTCAGAAATCATGTAAAAGTGTTACTTAGAGGTCTGATTTCTCTTTCAGCAGCTATAAGAGAAAGCCAGTGAAAAATAACCGGTCCTTAAGTCAGAGGTGCTTCACACTGCTGCCCCTAAAAACCAGCATCTTTAAATGGATAGGTGTTGGCAAGTTAGTGCAATAGTAAAGTGCAGAAAGTTTTCCATTCTCCTCTTTTTAGATGTGGGTATTAAGTAGTTGTTGAAGTATACAAAAATATTCCATTTGATTTTTCGTTTTCTAGATGATGTAGGGGAAGAAGTCTTTATTTACAATGAATTTCAATAAAATTTGCATAAATACCTACCCAGTACTGCATCATTTGACTGTGTAAGCAATCATTCTGTCCTGTTTCCACTACTGTGCTCTGTCTCTATGGTATCAATGTTATCAATCCTGTTTTCTTCTGATGTGGCAGTAGCTGTTGAAACTAATACATCATGATCTTCAGAAATTGCCTGCTGTGACAGAAGAGATTCTTCAATTTCATCTTTGCTTTGTAGCTTTCCTTCCCTTGATGCCACCAGGATTCTCAGTAAAGTATTTGCTTTAAGGAGGTTTTCTGATGCATCAGCTAATTCTTGAAGCTTTTCAGCCATTTCTAACAATTCTTTATTCTTCTGGTCATATGTAGCCTGTAACTGCTCACTGTGGAGCTGCAGATTCTTGTGCTGCTTTTCCAGTGTGTGTTTTTGCTGCTGTAGTCTGTGTTCCTCTCTCCTAGCTTCAGAAAGCTGTGCTTCAAGCTGGTCATGGGCCTGATGAAGTGCCCTGATTTCTGATCTTAACTTCTGAATTTCTCTCTCTAGGTGGGAGATGTGTCCTTGCTGTAGAACTGTCCCCTTATGTAGGCATTCTTTGGTACAGGGCTCTGATGAAGAAAGACTTGAGTGATGTAAAATAAATTTAAGAAGATTAGGAAGGTTAACTGGAAAGTCTTCAGGGAACTTCACACTTTGCTCCTTCCTAGAAAGATAAGTTTAATATTATATTCACTAAGGTATAATTATCCTTGTTTACCAAATATCTACTGTTCAACCTTAAGTCTTTAATAAAAAATGGCTAATATAGAAGTTTGGGGAAACCTGAACTCATGCAATGAAAAGCACACTCTTCTCTTCTTTTGGTGAACAATTTAAACAGTATTCTAGACTGGGTGCTCTAAGTGTCTCTGCACTGGGCTGCTATTTGTGTGAGAACAAAATTGAGGTGAAATGACTTTGTGGGAACAGAGGGAAGATGCTCAGTATTAGAGGAAACTTCACTTACCATAAGTTGTGTTACTGCTTTAAAAACTGCTTGAGCTAGGCTTTAATATCAGAAAAAACTTTTCATCCAGTAATACGTGAAACACACACTGCCCCTTAGCATAGTTCTGGAAACTAGACCCTTCTTCAGGGAAAGCCACTTGATTAATTTCCAAATAGTATGCTGGGGTTCAAAGCAATGATCTTAAAACTATAGCCACAACAATATTTGGAAATCAGTTGCTAACTTCCAGCCATAAAATTAGTCACATGAGCATTCCAGGGGGTCTCTAGTAGCTCTTCAGCTTGTGCCACTTGACCTAATGAAGCAGAAGACAACAGCCTTCAACTACTACTTGTCCCAGCTGTCAGCAGCACCTCAAAATGTCTCAGCTAAACTAAAATTGAGGCACTGCATCTTCAAACCAGGAGGTCATCTGCTTGTAGCCACTCAAGCTAGCCAGAACTAATGGGCTGTACAAATGACAGATAGTTCTGCACATTGTCTGGCATTCAGATTCTCAGACTCGGTGGAATCTACAGAATTCAACCAGTAACTGGTTGGGGGATTGCAGCTTTTCCTAAGCATCAGATGAAGGTAAAGCTGTCTTTATATAGATAGGCATACAACCTGGAAATCTTCCAAAGGAGTTCCTGCTGCTCAATTAGCCTAGGGAACAGGAATGTGGCAGAGAGAGACTGATCTGAGACTGATTTGCAAGGCATAGTGCACAAAGTAAGGGAGGCAGTGAGTTGGAGGTTGGAGTGACTCAGAACTGATACTGAATACATGCTGACACATAACTGAAACTATTTCTGTACCGAATCAAAACATGAGTTTGGAATTGTAAAAACAAAGGCAGAGGTTTAAAGATTTTGTGGCAGGCAACACCGCAGTACAGCAGTTTGAATTACCACTTGCTGATGATAGAGCTCTTGAGGGAGAAGACTGGAAATCAGAGTGTTAATTTCACATTGCAAAGAGGCAAAGAGGCACATACTACAGCACTTGTTTGCATTTTCTTCCCATGAAAAACATAATTGTGTAAGACTGATTATTTTTTAAAAAATAAAAGAACTTTATAGAGTTCCTTTTACCCTTGACCCACCCTTAGTGCCTTTCTCTACCTCACCCACTCTTGCTCTTCTTGATTGTTCACCCATTCATGAACTGATTCCCTTCCTCCAACTCTGCTTTTGTTTGTCATCTCAGAAATTACTCTCAATCTTAATTGTCTCCTTGAAACTACACTTCCCTGTGCTATACTCTTACTGCTTGGCTCAATCTCTGAGGTCTTGCTTGGTGTATAGAGTTTCACTTCAACAGCATGTACACCTTGTTTTACCACTAATCTCCTCTGGATGTTTTCCTCTGTAGGTGTTAGATTGCTACTGAAGTTTCATTTGTTTTCTGTTTTCAAGAAACAATGCAAGGCTTCTAGAATGCCAACAAATCTGCTACTTTTCTCCTGTGAAAAAGTCCAGCACTTGTTACTGAGTCTGAATGGAACCCAAAATATTTTGGCAATACACATAAAATCTCATGATGTAATTCTATAGTATTTGTACTATAATACCAACACACAAAGCAGTGCTGCTTGTTTTTTTTAATTACTGCTAAAAAAAAAAAATTGTAAGTGAACCAGTTAAGTAGTTAATAGGTGTTTTAAGAAAGAAAAAAAGGTATTTCAATAATCACAGTGTTAGATTACACAGGAAGTTCTTACATGAAATAACTTTACTTTCAAGTATGGTTTTCATTTGAAGAGACTCTCATTCCCCCCAAAATCCAAACATTAGAACTATGAGAGAAGTGCAGTTTGGAAGAACTTCTGTTTGAGCAACCAACACTCCAAAGTCTCTCTGATTACATTTACCTTCATCATACTACAGAGGAGCAAGGAAGAAAAAAATCCACAAATGAGGACCACTGTACTATTTCCCAAGGATGAACCAACCCTCCTTTTGTAGTCAGATTCTCCACTTTCTTTTTGTTTTAAGAGAATTTTTTTACTTTAAAAATACGTAACAAAATAGTCCTGTTGTTTGTGGGTTGTTGTTTTTCTTTTCTATTAAGCAAGACTAAATTTGGGGACTGCATTACCTACTCTTCATCTGTGCTATTTTTTAATTTTTATTCATTATAACATGGCAAACAAATCTCCACATCTTACTGCAAGCATCCATTATAATATTCTTTGGAACTCCTTTGCTTGCTTACTTTGAAGTCATTAAATACAAATCGCACTAGATCCCTGCTGCACCACCATCTATGTAATTTTCCCCTTTTCCCCTCCAGTAGTCAATTTATCTGGGTCATGCCAAAATTTTAAATATCAAAATATAATGAGGGAAATTAACTGAAGAATAAGGTTAGTAATGCTGGTGTTCCTAATTAAAAACTTAAAGACAATTCAAGACCTTGGAGAGACCATTCATTTTCTGCATATCATCACCTATCCATGTATGTTGAGGGTTTTTTGGTTGTTTCGTTGTTGTTTTGATTAGAATGTGTAAAATAAGAGCACATATATGGAAATTAATTACCATTTGGCTTTTTCCTCCTCTAAGACATATAACCAGATAATTATTTTAACTTAGTAAAATGAAAGTTAAAAACCCACAAGGAAGGATTACATTACCTCTGGTGAGGAAAAAGTAAAATGGTTGGGAGACGATCTGTCATAAATTCCCATGGAAGGTCATTTCGAGTGATATCAATCCTGTTAAGAACAGACACAATGATAAACAGAACAGGCAGGTGAACAATCTGTATTTTCTTCTAAAGCTCTGTTTTAGTGATTGGAAAGAAGGAAATGCAAGTATGTGAAAGCAAGCATGTGAAAGCAAGCCTAAACAGTTATGGCAAAAATGTGTTGTGCATGTAAGTCAGCAGAATTAATTATCAATATTCAAGATCATGAATCTCAGTTTAACACATCTGTGGGGTCTGTTTGCTAGAAAAATACACAAGAGTATTCAAATTGTTCTCACTCAGCAATTAAACCTCAGTCTCTCATTTGGTGCATACCTTCCTTCTCTGAAACAGACCTGCCCAACAGTTCCAATACCAGACTGAAGCTTTTTCCCTCCTCTTTAACCTGATCTTCAATTACAGCTCTAAGGCTAGTTCCCCTTCAAGTAGTTTTGTGTGAGAAAAAGTGATCATTTTCTAGGCTAACAACCTCAATGGATGTACATTATTCTAGAGAGATTAAATCAGATTTTTTTTACCTTGCCACAATGAAATTATCTGGAGGTAAATGCCGAGCAAGTTGAATAAAGATATGATTTAGAGAAGCACAGAATCCACACCATGGTGCATAATAGAGCAGCAAGACATTCTGGAAAATTAAACAGAACAGAATTTTATTATCTGTTGCAGTTAATCTGCAGTAGAGTACTAGTCTTCACAACCTCTAAAACTCAGAACCCTTAAAATGTGAAAGGGAAGTTTAATATAGTTTATTAATGTCACAATATAAGCCATTTACTGATGCCCCCATGTTTCCACACAGGGGAAAAAAAAAATTCCCACCTCTTCTCCCCACCCTGAGAACAACCTCCAAACACCGATAAACCTTGAGCCACAGCAGAAACCTGTTAGGGAATCAGCTGCACTGAGCTTTTATTTTACGCCAGATGATCTTTTGCAGATATACTTAAGATCATACTGTTCCAAATTGCCTTTTTAAGAAAAATCTAACCTGAATTGTTATAAAATATTATATAAGAAAAGCACATAAAGGCAAAAAAAGAATGAGACCCACTCCTCAAAAGTCTGAGCACATTTTCAGTAGTGAGGTGTACCTTTTCACTCAAAAACACGGTCTCATGAAAGGTATGAGTAGTCACTTCGGTGATTACACGCTGTCCATGAAAATGGACTGAAGGGTCATCCACAAGATGCCTTTTCAAGGGACTGTAGAGAATACTGAAATTTTTTATGAAGTTCTCTGAAATGAAATTGATACATAACAAAGTTGTTTCAGTCTCACTAATACATGATTTTGGCAGTTTTTAAGTTGGAACTCAGAAGAGCTTTACAGAGAAAAGAATTTTTAACCTAGTTTCATGTCATTAACTTTTTGATGGTTTGGTATCAACTCTTGGGTAAGCACCACTGATATGAAAAGAAGACAAAATTTCACCTTTGTTTTTGTTTTACTCATTACAGACATCTTCACTTGCCATACAACTCTTTAATCTTCTCCTATTCAATGTATTATAATTCCCTGCCCTCCTAATCTAACCACGCACCTGGCAAGTCAGCAATAGTAACCTCTCACCAGTTGTCACTTTCTACACAGCATGGACGCATTTAGTCCTTATCTTGGAGGTTCAACTTATTTTCACATTTATATGAATTCATTCTTTCAGTTTTAATTTCTTGTAATTGTCCTTCTGCTTTAGATCTTTAAATACTTTTAATGCTTTTAAATATCTTTAAATGCAATTCCCATGCCAGTATGACCAGCCACCTTCTGTTGATCAGTGACCACCTTCCTCTTCATTCAACTTTCTCCTTAAAGATACTTAACAAGTAACTGGCCAGTGGCAAAACTTTATAATGAGCTCCAAAGCCCTCAACAACCTACAGCTGCACTACTCTTGAGTCTGGACCTTTCTCTCTAGATTGCCGCAAGATATTGACTTTAACCTTTCTTGACAATTTAGATAGAGAAATATTTTTCTAAGCATTAAAAAAAAAATAGGAGTACTCAATAATCAAGACAAAAAAAAATATAACATCAAACAAATTACTTTATCAAGCAGAAACATTTTGTTTGGTACTTCCAGTCCAAAAACTAAGCCTGAGTAAAACTGGCACATTTGTACATATGTACAAAACATCAGATCACCAAATTCATCTCTGAAATGCAAACAGCAGTACATTCCACTTTATATTTTTATATTCTCAAACTTTTTTTTTTTTTTTCCCCCTAGGTGTCCAGATTTGGAACATCTATGAATGATTAAGTTATCACTGAAAGGAATGAGGTAGTTAAAATTTTTAGAAACCCCAAATAAAAACTGAATGGTGTTAAAGATATGAAAGACAATTCCATTTTATTTTAAAATACCAAAAGTTAAGAGGCTTAAGAAAGTAAAATAAAACATAAAACCCAGAAGAACTAAATATAAAACATGGTAATTCCTTGACAAAAAAACCATAAAAGCAAAAATTCAGTGGAAGTTCAAATGACTTGAAATAGAAATACACCAACTGTTACTCAGCTGAGAAACTCTCATCGTGCTCAGGAAATCCTTTGACCTAAAAGTGGTTTGAAATAGAAAATACTAGGAGCAGAAAGGGGAAGGAAATTTAACTCTTCACTCTGATCGCAATTTTTCTTAAGCATCCTTTTATGGTCAATGTGGTTTCTCTCTGTTTTTTTCCAGAGTACTTCTCTGGAGGTTGGGAAGGAAAGAGGATACAGGGCTGTGCGGGACCCTTAATAAGAGCATGGCCATTTGTTCTACATACTTCTGCACTTATGAAAATGGAAACATAATAATGCTGTAAATACTACACTGATATACCTTCTTGAACATTTTAATACTATGCTCACCTGAATTTACTTCTATGTTTACTTATGCTGCTACCATTTAAACCCCTTGCATTTTCTGAAGGTAGATTCAAGTTTTTCACACCATTGTGACAGGTAAATGCATGTGGTTAGGCATATTGTGTCACCTGCAAATTAACTAGAACTGTGATCACTGAATTGTTTGAGTTTTTGATTTTGCGTTCTGCTCCAATTCGGTCAGGAAATACAGCAGTGACAGGTTAGGCCAGAACCACTTCAGCACACTACCCTGAAATTACACATGTTTTTCCAAATAAATTAAAACTCACTTAGAGTTTGGTTTCAGAGGACAAGAAGAAGGGCTACTCTCTGCTGACAGCTGGGCAGTATCTTATAAAAATTCAGGGACGTTTTAGTACACAGTACAGTTGGAGCACGCACCAATACCACCATTAACATACAAATGTTTTCTGTAATAGCAAAATGTGTTGAAATGCAGTGTGATTTCTTTTTTCCACAAGTACACTTCGAAATTCAAATGTTATCAGTTCTTTCAATGCATCAGGCAGTCAAGAACCACATATTTTAGGGTTCACTTCTTTTCAAGTAATTTACTCTTGGTATGTGAAACTTAGTTCTTATATCATCTAGAACATGACTCTACTACTGCTTTGTTAATGACTAAATACATTAGAATAGAATACATTATGATTCACAATGCAGACTATGGTTTTCCATAGGTAAGGCATTAAGTTTTCCATTCATAAGCTCAGTTGCAAACTTGATTTTCTTATTTCATTTGTATAGTACAAACCATACCCAGGGTAGATCCAACAAGTGACTGATTTTGATCCAAGACATAGTGCACTTCCTCTTTCAGGTCAACGATGGCAGCAAATTCCTTAAGATGAGGAGATCTTGATGCTCCTAGTCTCTCTGCATATATCCAAAAAAGATTTGAATCCAGTAGATAGAGATTCAAGGTTTTGTTGGTCCTGCAGCTCAGACCCGTAATGTTAGTGTCACTAATATGAAGGTTAGGAATGAAACAATTCCTATCCTCAATGTGAGGAACAGAATGTTGGCTGTTATCTTTCTTCCCATGGGAAGAAAATGCTACCTTGGGGGTCTGAAAGATGGCATTCTCAGAACTAATAAAACTTAAAAAATGCCTGTTTACTGTCCTGCAACATGCAGTGTAATAGCTAAAGGGACTATAGAAACTTAAGAAATTGCTGCACTCTATGTTATTTGATATAACTTGGAAAAATGTATGTTCCTGGAGGTAGAAAGAGTCCAAAGCTGCTTCTATCTCTAAAAAGTTACAGTGTGGCCCATGTACTTTATTTGGTTTCACACCAAGTGTCTGGTTAATGCAAAGCTCACAAACATTGTGAGTTCTGGATATTGAATGCCACTGTGGAAGCACCACTGTGTTACAACATGGGTACTTGGTTATGGAAAATGTTTCTGATAATTTCGGATGTGCATCTGGTACAGAGGAATCAAAAGCTGGTGAATCAGTGTCTCCTAAGTGTTGAAGATCCTGCTCAGCTGCCTGGCTTTTATTACAGTTGTGGTATTCCAAGGCCACTTTAGTAATCTACGGAGAGGAAAAAAAAAAAAAAAAAAAGGGGGGGGAAAGGAAGATTAACTGTAGGTACTTTGCTTGAATGCGGTTATCTTTGCAGTTGCAACAGCATATATGAAATTAGAGATGCAACTTCAGAAGCAGAATTTGGTCACTCGTTTGTTCTTACAAGAAATAACAAGGCTCTAACTTGATAGTTACATTTTCAGATATTTCTGCATGTAAGAATTGAATATAGAGAAAAAAAAACACTTCATTTTTTTTTTCACCTCACAACGCTGATTTCAAGTTGCTCTTTGCACTGTATTTATGACAGTGCACTAACACTACCTTTTAATGTTAAATCCCACTATATTAAGTATTAAAACAGCACAGCTTCCTGAATTTGCCTTATTTACCAATACACAGAGAAAATAAGCATTCCTATATGAAGAGGCAATTCAGGTGGTGCAAAAACCATCACTAGAAGTGTTGAAGCAATGTTGGTATTTTCCCAGCTATGGGTATACAGTTGTAATAGTGCAAGTGTAGAGCAGTGGAGAAGAAAAAGAAAAAAAGAAGGAAAAAAACTCTGCCTCTGCGTGCAAACATTCCTGTGCTGCATCACCATTTTGCTTTTCATAACCAAGGGGAAATAAGCAGCAAAAAAAGGCATGTTTATGTGCCACAGGATGAATTCTCATTCTAGAAGATAACAGAACGTACAAGAAAAGAAAATCAAAGAGGAAGTTTTGCTTCATTCTCATCCATCACGTTAAACATAATCAAGATACAGGACATACACACATTGCTTACAGAAAAAGACTCTGTTAGGCATCATGGTAATTATCAAAGAGATGTCCAAGAATCCCATCTCTGAGGGGTCCTGTGTCACACGCCCATTAGTATTTAATACTCATTAAATATTAATTAAATACTGCATATTGTATCAGCCTATAGCAACAATTTGTTAGTCTTCAATATTATGTCAGAAGTTTTCATCCAGTAAATGCTCAATTAAATGCTTAAAAGCACCACCTGACCCCATCATACTATAATCTAGCCTGAAGATTTCAACTACCTACAGAGAAACTCAAGAAGAAATTAACAGCAAAACCTCATATTTGTGACAAGAAATCTCATTTCACTGAGCTACTATTGAAAAAAACCCTTCTGTTCTCAGAATTTTCAACATACAACTTGACAGCCTTGTTTTCAACTGCCTTACAGTCAAGTGGTTTCACTGCTTGGGCAGCTGTAGTAAACAACTGGCATAATATCTCCTTGAAGTGCAGCTATACAAGATCAGCTGGAATATTTTGTATCCCATTTCACATTTTTATATAGATAAATACTGGTTTTTAGCAGAATGAAACCTGAAACTAAACATCTTACATGGTACTGGTTTGATCTAAAAAAGCAGTACCTGCTACTTGAATGTTTTATCTGTGACAAGTACCACTGAATTATATCTGCTTAAAATAAGACTAGTTAGTGCAAGAATAATTGCAGATCTTCTCCAGTCTTTATGTCGGGATTTTCCCGGTCCCCTATTGTAGCCATCTAGCTTCTGGTTTTGTATTTCCAGTTTGGATAAATATTGTATCTCATTTTCAGTTTTCTCCTCATTGCTTCAGATACTGCAGTATTAATTAGGCCTTGTGGAAACCATGCCTTCCAGGACAGGGATGACACATATACAACTCAGCATTGCCACCTAAATTTAGTCCTGCTCTTCATTTTCCACACATGGTCATTCCTTGTTCCACACTGCCTTTACTGCTATGCAGTCAACCCTGTGATGTGCAGCTGTGCAATATACTAAATGGGGCAATGGGTTCCAGCAGAAAAAAACCAGCCTAAGGTGGGGAAGGGGAGTATTTTTCAGCCAGATTAGTTTCCCCATCTCATTCACTGTACAACTACAAAAATTCTTGGCTCAGGCAGTTCAGACAGAGAAGTAATGGTAGAGGAAGTAAAACTGAAACGGGACTAAGCACAGATATGCATCTCTCACATAGCACCACAAAAGGGAGGTGGTCAAGGAAAAGTCAGGTGCTTGTTCTAAACAAGCCTTGACAAGAGACAGAGGTATAGTTTGTGGGATGCAAACCACCATAAGGAAGCTGTGATAGTATGGCTTCAGAAAAGGTGTTTTTAAACAGAAGTATTTGGAACAGTGATATAAAATACCTACCACAATTAAGACCAGAACCCTAGTATTTTTGAGCGGAAAAAAAAAACCACATCACTTACTTCATCTAAAAGAGGATGAATTTCTGCTAAGGGATTGTAAGGTATAAATATGAGAAGCGCTGGTCCTTTCTTCAGCTCATTGTTTAGAAGAAGGCTTTTTCCACCATGCGGTCTCAGCCACCGTATTAGCATCTCTCGATTTTCTAGAGCCCACTTGCAGATGTTTTCAGCAGTATAGTTCATTATGTCATTTGGGTAGATCTTGAAGGCAGAAAACACAATTATTTGTCCTCATTTGGTTCAGTAATGAATGCAGTCCTCAAACAAGGATGCTCTGTTACCACAATGCTTAACACTCTCTGTGTTACACTGTTTAGCAAGCTTCAGCAATTTGTACGCCGTTTCCCTTTGGGAAATCTTTCCAAATTGTCATCAGATCAGAACACACAACCTTTTTAAGTAAAACGTATTCTACAAGGAAAGCTCCTCTTTCTTCTACTATAATATAGTAGATTATAAAGACATCATCTTTATCATCTCTACTCTTCTCACTAGTACATTTTTTTTTATAAATGAAAATGCTCAGTCTCCTCAGTTGGCATGATCACGTATCTTCTTGATTTATGGTCTATTTAAAAAAAACATTTTGGCACTATTCATTCCACACATTAACTCATTTTACACTAGTATTTTAAAGACACCAAGACTGCATTTAGAACTGGTATTTCTTATTAGGAAATGTGAGGAAAAGAAATGTATAATAAAAAGTTCTCACAGCTTCTAGGGTCATTTTAATAAATGGAGGCAAGTTTATCCTAAAGCATTCCCACAGACAAAATTAGTTTTACGTATTTACCCATAATTTAACCAGAAAAATACCTGTGTTTTCCCTAGTCTCAATTGAATAAAATGCATGCTACAATACTTCACAGTTTTGAATGATGGTGGCAGTGTGAATAGATAAGCAAAACAGCTAATCTGGAAGTTAGTATTTTGAGTCTTAAGTCTTCCACAAAATGAGGCATGTGAAGTACTACACAAATTTTCAATTAACTTAATGTGATTGATTTTTCTAATCACTGTGATGCCATATTTTTTAATAGAAATGCAAGTGTTAACTACTCCTACCATTACTCTACAAATTCTCTTTGTCATTATCCTCACTCAAGGAGCCTTCTAATTCTGACCCACTGAAAGAAGTGTGAGCTTTAGGCAAAAGTCTTTGTCTAGTCATTTCAGAGGTGCTTGGGTTTTTAAATTTTCTTTTGATAGAGACCAAATCAAATTTGTTCTCATTTACTGTTTAGAACAGCTGAAACATTCAGTCACGGTCTACTACAGCAAAACCTCAATCTCTATATTCTGTCTCAGAGTCACTACAACATGAATACAACACTCACAAGAGATGTGTTGACATGTCTGTGCAAATACACGCTGCCTGAATGCACCAAGGAAATCTCCTCTGCAACACGTTTATCTGTGATCACTCCAAAGCGTATTGTTCCAAGGTAATCTGAAAGGGCAAATTTTCCATTTTTAAATATGATACGAGTTGAACTTCTCTCCTGAAAGTCTTAGAAGAACACCTTTAAACCAAAACACAGAATACTGCTGTGTAAGTGCACAAAAATGTTACTGCCAATATCAGTGATTAGGTGAAGCAGAAAAGAAGATGAAAACAGCTGTCGTCAAGAATTGTATTCTTCTACTACACTCGAAGTATAGAGAATGGTAGCCTGAACTGCTCGATTTCTTGATTTGATTATTAAATGCAGACTCTGGTATCACTGATGCACCTTGCTACATGTTAGGGCATGCATTTCAAAAGCCAAGATATACATAGAAGGAAAAGGTATGAACAATGACTGTTTAGATGATGCACGTCTACAGTAAATATATATTAAATATTACCCTATTTCTATATTAATATGTACACACAAGGATAGAATGCTTCCTATCTTCACACTGAAAAGAACTATCCCAACATATCAATGGGTAAATTACAGAATGAAATATAGGACAACAGGCTGGCACAGTTAAAAAGAATTTAAAAAAAAGAAAATCAGAATAATGCCACCAGTTTCCTTAATTTGCAGGTCGGAGGCAATATCCATAAAATATGTTAATCTTAAAGAAAGTTATACACAGAATTTATAGCTCCCGAAAGGTCTTAATATTTAAATGAAAGAGTTTTTGCGTTTTAGATTGCTAATGCAAAACAACAGGGTAGAAAGCCCTCCTCATCATACTACCTTGTACTAGCTCTCTAATTCCGTCTAGGAAAGCCCTTTGTTGAATTCAGTTACTAAGTCCTGGCAAAGTAACATTCAACTTAATGCCTTTGAAACAAACATTCCAAATGTTGCACAACCGCTCTTGGCTTCAAGTAACTGCAAGTCTGATTGTGATTCTCTATAGGTTGCAGCTCTGCATCTAGTTTTTTGAGGAAACTATCTTGATGTCTCCAGGTTGTCACAGAGTTTATTCCATGATGGCCAAACACAGAGTAATAAGCCTTTTACGGAAGCTATCCTTGCAGTGTAATAAGGCAGTCTCATAATTAGATCAACCTGAAACATTCCCAACTTAGAAAATACTGCAAAACCCTACTGAAACCCATATATAACTCATTCGCAGATGCCTTAAATTACGAAAATGAAGCTTTTACCTTTCTTTAATGAATGTAATGCTGACGTGAAGAATGTTAAATAACCAGGCGGTTGAGGTGAAGCATTGAACTCAAAATATCCTATAACTCCTGGCTGAAATTGTAAGAATTAGAGTCAGTTAAACTATTTTAAAGTATAAAATGAGAGGCACAGCTACTATTTGCCTACAGTAAAGCACAATAGATTTTTGAAAGGACAACAATATTTACTGAACAACAGTCACTTTAGGCTGCAAGAAAAAAAAATGAAATATTAAAAGCCTGAGGGGGAATCAGTTCTGAAGTAATTCAAAAGCTGTGTGTTAAAGCAGGTTATGGCTGTAGAAGGGTAAGTTCCAAACCACTTATTTCCCATTTTAGTTGCTAAAGCTCACTACGAGCAATACTTACTGCGCAACTACTTTGCGTCATTACCAGCGCCAACATAACAACCACAAACATCATAAAGACTTTTTACAAATGGAGTATCAGATGTGATTAGGTGCATAGTCTTCAGACTTCCCTTAAGTTCCAAAACTTAAGTTTTAATGTAATCCATTAAAAAATATTAATTGTGGTTTTAAATGCATCACTCAAACTGACAACTGACTTTCAAGACAAAGTGTGCAATGAAATTTGGTTATTTTGTGCTGTTACCCAGTTCCACCACTGTATACAAAAAGACCATTTGACAGACAAAACACTCAAGAGATTGCTGTGGAATAGGATTCCAAATCACTCATTTGTGTGCCCTGTATTCAGCACTGGTGAGGCTGCACCCTGAATACTGCGTTTTCTCTTCTCCCTAGTATCAAGTGATAGAATGAGAGAAAATTGCCTGAAATTGTGCCAGAGGAGGTTTAGGGTGGATATTATGAATATTTTTTTTTTTAATAAAAGATTGGTCAGGCATTGGAACAGGTTGCACAGTAGAGTGCTGGAGTCATCATCCCTGGAGATGTTCAAAAAATGTGTTCACATGGCACTGTGGGACATGTTTTAACGGACATGGTGGTGTTAGGCCAATGGTTGGACTCAATTTGAGAGGTCTTTTCTAACCAAAATAATTCTATGATTCCTACAGAAATATTTTCATCTATTATTTCTGAGGCTGCTTTGAGTCTTATATATAACATTTAAAATTTGTTTTTAAAAAACCATGTTTTTAAAAACATTTCACCTGTTACTGTCAGCAGTGATAGGAATTCAGTTATTCATACCAGGGATATAAATTGAACAACTCAGTATTAATTAGAGACCTAGAGACCCATCAGTTACAACATGTCCCACAACAGCTAACAGCCTGCCAAGAGACAGGAGCTCTCTTTCATGAATGAGTGTTAAACACAAGATCCTTGTTCATCAAAATTCCTTGAGCTTCCCCAGGAAAACTGTCAATAAGTGAGATACAAGCACTGAAGAGGAATTTCTGCAGTAACAATTGCCAAAAAGGAAATAAAAATACAAATAAAACAGAACAGAAAACATACAGCAAAATAATAGCATTTATTCTTCACTTTTAAACAATAAACAGGTTAGTAATTAGTGTTCATTTTTCTTTTCTACTAGCAAATGAATACAGTTAAGAAGGAACAATTCCTTATTAAAAAACTTTATAAAGTATTCAAGTGAATCAAAATACATAATATATCAGAATTTTAGTTTCCCATTTCCTAGGGCCATTTTTGGACATCATTACTGTAGAAAATTAATTTATGGGAACAAATAGTGAATTAAAGAAGTCAAAAAAGACTAAAATGCAACAAGCCAAAAGTCAGATCTAGAAATATTCATTAGATTATTAGAAGAGGTGACATTTGGATTCTGACTGCCAGGTCTGTTGTACCCTAATAGCAGTTTAAGATGTGCAGATTTTGAAAAATGTATCCATGAGATATTTTTTTACAGCATTTTTTAAGTAAGAAAAAAATTTACTGGGAGAGCATATACTAATGTAATACGCCTGATAAGTGATCTGGTTAATGTATGCCCTTTTAATGATCATCCCAGAATATTTACATTTTTCTCCCTATTACAGGCTGCAATTATACATATGAGAAAGTATCTAAAAAGATTTATTAAGCAAAATGCAAAATTTCCTGTTCCTCTGCTAGAATGAAGAGATTCACTCACTACTACCAACTGCTCTGCCCATATGTAACATGAGAAGTCCTTTTCCAGATGAGTGGAAAAGATAGAAAACTACAGGTAGAAGTGATTGTTTCTCTGCAGTCAAAGTCAGGATATGTACTGATGTTCATCGTTCAACATTTTGATAAGCACTCTAGAAAAGGGAGAGAAGGTTGAGGAACAAACTTTGCACAGGTTACTGGGAATCAATGAAACTAGAGCTGACTCAGAGTTGCAGAAAGACAGTATTAAATGACCGTGTGATGGCAAGAGCTCCGAAATTCAAAGGCCAATAAACATGAAACAATGGAATCAGAGGACAGAAAAACCCCAGAGCTACTGATTAGTTTTTACAATTAGATATATACTTTTACTACTCAATTAAGATACTTTTATCCCCAATTAAGATACTTTTATCCCCATTCGTATTTTGGGTATATTGCACTGAGGCAAGGGAGATGGTTTTGTTTCTTCCCCCGAGAATCACAGAATGGTAAGGTTGGAAGGGACCTCAAGGATCATCTAGTTCCAACCCCCTGCCATAGGCAGGGACACCTCCCACTAGTACAGGTTACTCAAGGCCTCATCCAATCTGGCCTTGAACACCTCCAGGGGGGGAGCAGCCACAACCTCCCTGGGCAACCTGTTCCAGACTTGAACAGACAAGCAATTCTTGTGTCATTTTATCTGTAAGCACACGAAAGAAAACAGCAGGAGGAAAGGAAAGTGTTATCTCTGGGGAAAAGCCAGTATTACATACCACTAATTCTATACTGTAGAAACACAAAAAGCTCCTGACTGATATTAATTAAATTTACAAGTAAAAGTCTGTGATTTTCTAACAATGGTTAAAACATCGTGTATCCAGAACTGAAAGCAAAATCCCACATCGTCAGAAGATAAATATGTTAAGTTAAATCCACTTCTGGGTCAGACCCTACAGTTAGTTAAAGCCCAGCAAGCCCTTCTACACAAACAGAGCAAAGAAGAAAGCTGACATCATGTTAAGACACATGCCAGCTACATCCCAGAGATCAACTCCTCCCCTACTTCTCCTGAAGTCAGAAAATTATAAAGGTACCTGAGCATACTTAGTTTTCATGAGTGAACAAAGCTTTTTCTTTAGCTACAGAAGCTGAATGTTTTCTTCATCTCCCTCAGAAGGATAAGACCATTTCTAGTACTTGAGTTGGTGAGATGAAGAATGAGAAATGCCAGTTTGGATTAAAGTGAAACTGTCACATTTCTGTAGTTAGAAAAACAAAATAAGTCTGCCTTTAAGTACTGACATATACCTGGAATTATGGTAGAAACCATGCATTTTTCTCCTGATGTAACTTAGATCTTCCTATATATTCCAAGATCTTAAATGCGTTCTAAATGATAGTTTTCCCCTTTGCTCTCAAAAACTGAATTCTAATTCTGACTGTGTTCTAGTTTTACAGAAGAATCGGTCCACAATCACAAAAAATACTTCAATAGTACCAGAAACTGCAGCATCTTAAATTTTTGAGTTTTAAAACAAAAATTTTTGCCTGAGGTTTGAGCGCCCTCTTGTGAGACCAATCGGGAATCTCACTATTTGGGTGAGGACTGGACATAACACCACGCGCTCTTACATTTCACTGTACTCTGCTCATCAGTACTTGTTAGAAACAAGAACATGATAATTAACATTCGAATACAAGGTAAAATAGATTTCAGTAAAGATGCCTGCAGTCTCGGTAGTTCTGCAGTACTGGTTAGTTCGGGCATGCTAGTGTTTAATGAATTTAGATAATCAGATGAGTGAGACTGGGGCTCCTAGTTTTTTCTTTGCAAGATGCTTTTTCTGTCAAAAGCTGGCTACCAGAATTTGAACACAAGATTAAAGCACTGCAAACTTCACAGATTAGAGGGAAGAAGTCAACTATGGACCTGAAGTCCTGGCTATCAGTAAATTGATAGGCAATAACAAAACGACCTTGAAACAAAAAGAAGGGTATAGTAGCTCTTTCAAGCGCAAAAACAGCCTAAGCAGAACTTCATCTCGACATGATGCCTTTAAATGAATCAATTATCTACTAATAATCTACCAATCTACTGCATAGTCCAGATTAGACCCAGTGCTATCCTTGGTCAGAGGAGCAAAACAATGGGGACCAACAGTGAGCAACAGGTAACTCTGTAACCCAGTATCCTTAGTATTGGAGACCTTTAATACCAAAGTAGCATGAAACTGCCAAGGAGCAGAACAGGCGCTGCCCAAATGCAATCTGGAGGATCAGCTACAAAGAGGTCATTTTCAGCTGAAGATTTTGAAGTCAAAAGTAAATATCCCTAGCATAAGTTTGCAGAACATAGGACTGAAAATCATATTGATGATGATAAACCTTTCAGAAAATAATCTAAGCTTCAAATTAATAAGCCTCGAAGAAATTGCAAAAGCCTGAACAAGCAGCAGACAGTGGTGAAAATGCCTAATGATCTATCCTTTAGAGTCTTCTTTCTGTTGAAAATTAACATTTTTAATAAACATTTTTTAAAAATCAAAAGCAAGACAGTAGCCAAGGCTACGTGCACTTCCCGTAACCTACTCTACTCCTCAAACTTTCTCACTTCCTAAGTACAGAAGTCACATCTTGGATTCTTCCTTCTCCAACAAATGTGAAAACTTCTTCACCTTACATGGAAAACATTAGAGATGTTCACATTTCTAACTGTTTAACATAATTAAACAAATTCTACCTCTGGTTGGAAATAAACTTTTTCTTTGTGCCTGACTGGATTTCCCCTTCCCATCCATCTTCATACACAGTTCTCTACTCTTACGTCTTTTCTCCTGCATCACACCTCCTGATCACCCAGCTTTTGCCTTTCTTACTACACTCATGTGGACTTGCACTAGCCCATTTCCTGTTCCCTGAATGGATCTTACTGTATAAGCTGGCTGTTATTTTTGTATCCCCTTCTCCTCTTGCTTAACTTCACAAAGGTAAGATACTAAGCACCTAGTCCCACAGTCTGGGAAATAGTCTTAGCCTTAAACGACTGCAGGGCAGCACAACATATCAGGCCATTCATTTCCAGTCCATTTCAGAAAAAAGATCTAACAAATACAGAGACTGGGCACCTGAAGTCACAGAATTTGAAGCACAGGAAGGGAGGAAGTTTGAACACAGAAATAGAGTGGGTGCACAACTGCTAAGCAGTATTTTTTAAAAAGTGTTTTCTGGTTCCCCCATAAATTTATCTTTTACCTTAGTCTTTTTCCAATGGAAGTATACCTCCTACAGTAAATTTAAGCTTAATGTCTCCATGCTCATCAGTTACCTTTTGTGGACTATCAAAAAATAATTTGCATAACACAGAGAAAAAAAACAAGAAGCAGTTGTTTTCAAATCTCTATAGGAGGCCAAAAAGTAACAATTGTAAAGTGGCAAGACCAAAACTGTGAAAGGTTAGGAAAATTGCTTGTGGTCACAGAAAGAGTAAGCATCAGACACACACTCCCTACTCCCAACTCTGTCCCCATTCAGAACACTGGAAAACTAAACTCATTAAGCTCCTGAAGAATATGCTAAAGCATTAATAGCATAGCACCTACCCACAGTAGCTACCAGCACATGCCCCCTTATGATGAAGCAGCTTTTATCAAACAGCACAGGTCCTGCTTCACTCTGCAGCAGGACCAGACACTGGTACATGCTCAGTTCAAAGAGGAACTTGGCTTCACTCTGAAAGACTGGAAAGCCCCTTGCATGTTTGGGCCACTTCTACAGCATTCTGATCTAACAGCCTGGGGTTTAGTAAGACTATGGTATTTCTCCATTATGAACTATAGAAATGAGCAGTTCTAAAGGGATTATAAATCATTCTGTTCTAAGTGCCATTTGTCTTAATTGGAAGTTACTAATCCATCAGTACTGCTGCCAATCTTGGCACCTCTCAACTCGACAGATCAAAAATTATCACACAATGTCTTGGTGGATCAAATTCATGAAGTTACAGCACACAGTGTGGTTAGGAGCCATTATGTCACCTTATTTCACATTTGCTTTTACTTAACAGACTTATCTTATTAGAAAGGTTTCATGTTCCCTTAAAAATTAAAGCAATATGACTATGTATATCTCTCAAATGTTTTCCCAACTTAGACTGGAAGATTTTTGTGAAAGTATTTCTCCCTTCTTTCTTGTCCACATGTAACTTTTCATTAAGACAGCAAATTTGACTGCTGTCTCTACCTACTGAAGAAATATAAACTAAGAGTATCACTGAATCATAAGAGCCACTATACAGGGAACCAACATTATGAATCTGTCATTGCATACTTTTAGGATTTTAACAAATTTACGGGGTACTGATTTCAGGATCCTGAAAAGAAACTAGTACTTTGGAGCAGATAAAATTTAACTGAGAAACAAGTCAAACTCTTTCTACACCACAGTGGTAAAGCTAGAGAAGAGAGACATGTACCTCATAATTTGAGAGGAAATCTAGTAATTTTGATCGAGACGAGATGTAGAGTAGTGGTGTCATCACCCGGCGAACAAACTTTTCAATATAAACAGCACTCATAGGGCCTTTGTATTCAATTGGTCCAAAACTAGTACCAAAAAAAATAATAAAACATTAAGACTTAAATTAGCAATGGAGTCCCTCCCATGGGTGGAAGATAGGAGTTACAGAGACAGCATGCTTGGCCTTTAGGGAATTGCCCTCTGCATTAATTAACAATGGTTTCTGTAACCAATGGAGGAGTTACCAGACTTGAGGTACGGTGCAGAAACTGCAGTGACTCCAGTGCAGTGTCTTTGGGTCGGTGCAGTGTGTTGGGGAGACAAAGAGATAGAGACCACTTCTGAGTCCCATTAAGGAAGCTGGTAAAATGCAGGTACTGATTACATGAGCATATACATATATTTCTGAAGTAAATACAAATCTGAAAAATGTCACTATTTTCACTTGATTTTTAAAAATCTTTAGAAAGTTCAAACAGGTCTGAAAAGATGTGGTATTTTTAATACAGACTTTCATGAGCAGCATCCGGTCGCACTGCAGACGAACACGCTCAGTAAGTCTATAGTTTCTCACGAAACAGCTCACACCACGTTAGGTAGTGCTAAACCCAAATGCAGACTGGGCCTTGTGACTACAATTTCTAGAGCTTCTCCTTCATCCTCTTGAAATCCTCCATCTGATTTATTATCATTAGGTTGGACAAAGCATCACAATTCAAAATCAAATCAAAAGCATGAGGAATTAATTAATTCCCACTGAAGAGTTTCATTAGATGCATTTTTTAACATAGTTGTTCTATACAGACACTCTGAAAAATATCCAAAATACCTACATTCAGTTGCTCCGAAATGGTCTTCTAAAGCCCAAAAGATTATTCTACATCCTGCAAGGGTTTACTACAAACCTTTGTCTCAACAGCAACATGCACTCCTCTAATATGGCACACGCCCAGTACGCAACATTCAAGGTTTAGTATGAGAGGTGAATTTTTATGAAGGTACATCTCATCTTGTTGCAACTGCTTAAGATTACTCATAAGTGTATTGTGCTGTAATTTCAAGATCAGGTAAGTTTAAGTCAATGTACACCCTAGTGGGATTGTAGTTTTTGTTACAGTTTAAATTAAGCCAGTGCCATCTGTGTCTATTTCAAGTACAGCAAAGAAAGACCAGGATTGTTCCTCCTCAATACATAATACAAGGAAGAGAGTTGCAGTTTATGATTAAAGTATGAAAGTACAAGTGACAAGCTGCACAGTATCCAGCTCTATTTTACCTAGCATTAAAAACTGTTTCCTTACCTTCTGTATACTACAAAAAAAAGAATACATACAAATACTAAAAATGCGATAACGTAAAATTTTATACTATATCTCCATGTTTTAAGCATTAAAAACTGAGTGCAAAGCTCAAATGTAGAAGAGTGCATATTTGAATAGCACTATGTACTGAAATTCCACTGACTTCAATAACTCCCAAGTACATACTTTCTTGGTGTCACATATTCAGACCAGTTGATATAATCCATCTACAGAGTAAACAGACAATGGAAATTAATACATTAATCTGAATTATGTACTTTTATATGGAGGCAGAACTTCCAGATGATGTACAGGCAAAACAAAATTTCCTTAAGGATGAAGAATTGTGAAGCTTGTCATTTAACTGACATTTGCAAGCCCTCCTGAAAACTGAATAGCACACAGGACAAGCTTCACCCAGAATCTTCTCCTCTCCAACATTTTATACAGTATCCATTTGCCAAAAAAAAAAAAAAAAAAAAAAAAACCAAAAAAACCAAAAAAACAACAAAAAAAAACCACACCACCCAATCTAAAACCAAAATAAAACCCCCAGACTCTACTTATGATATCTTACCTCTGATGGTATAACTGTATCACAGGAAAATAAAAGAAATGCTTCTGCTTCCTACATTTCCCTTGGTTCCACCAGCAATTTACTGCCACAAACAGCACCTGCAAAGCAGGTAAAAATTCACAGCTAACATTTACACTACTGTGACCTTCTTTATCTAACATGCCTTTTTTCCAATCCATTCCATTGGCTGTTTTCCCTGTCTTTTCAACTCCATTTTCCCTGTCTATGCTCTAAATCTATCACACAAAAAAATTATTAATTCTTATTATTTTAACAACTATCCCTTTGGTCATCTCTCTTTCTAGTGTTTAAGCTTCTTAATTTAATTTACTAAGTTAGTCAGAATCTGTGTTAATTACATTTATGCAGAGTGGAGCTCAATGAGCAGAGGTTCAGGACAGTTGTACCTGTGAAGCATTCACAGGTAATCAACTGCTAGAAAGCAGGGCATGGCTACTATTTTATATCACCACCAGTGTCTCAAAGGATCCTTGAAATGCAAGCAAACTCCCTGTAGTTGCTTTCTGAAGGCAGGTGAATAAAGCTAAGAGGATGGTACAAGAACTTTCTACTCTCCCCCATTCAGGACTAGAAATTACAGACAACTGTGCAGGAATCAAAGGTTTTCTCCATTTATTCTAACACTCTGTACATTATATTAAAATTATAGTGACTGGTTGTGTTACCCTAAAATGCGAACAATCAAGCCCTACTCATTACCTTGGGATGACAGAAACTAGAAACAGCTTGGACACTAGAAAGTTACCAGGTCACACTTAAGATTTGTATCTTCTGTGGAGTTACCTGGTCTGACAACCTGCTAGCCACATGTTCTATTTCTTCTCTCACTGCAATGGACTGGCCACACCATGGCGCATAGAAGAAATACAGCACAATTTCTGCATCCTGACGAAGGTGGTCTGCATAGTCTAACTGTCCGCGGAAGAGATCAATGACTGGAGATCTTGTGGAGAAAAAACTCACTGGAAGCTTCGCTGGCATTGTTACATCTTTTGCTCGGCTGTGGGAAAGAAATTAAGAGTGGTTATTGAGAATGTACAGCCATAATTAAAGAGGTGTGCTCAAAGCCCTAATTTTCAATCTTAGCAAAGGTCATGCAATGAAAAATCTTTGGAAATTGATGCAAATGACTGTAACTTACTTTATCTGAGTTAGTGTCATAAAATACCATTAGAAAAAAAAAATTACCTTAACAAGCTTTAGAAAGTCGCACTGTGATACCATGCACTATGTTTATGGGTATGTTAGCTCACACTCATTGCTGGTTGCTGTAAAGCATAAAATTACCAGGAAGAGTGATTTCTTTGGATTTCTTCCCTGGCCTCATCCTCTTTTAACACTTGTACTTTAGGTAACAGCACCCTGATAAAAGAAGAGACACTGTTTTTGTGATGTGATGTTTTTGTAAACATCAAACATCAAAGCCTTTTGCTTTAAGTATTCCATACTTTTATCCTACCCTGTTGTATTAGGAAAGAACAGGTTAACATACGAGTTTATTTTACTGTTTAGAGCAGAGACTGCAAACTATTCAGGGCACACTTCCTCATCTATGTAAGGACAACAACAACAAATAGAGGGCAAATGTAGAGATTATGACAGAATTAGTTTCCCAATAGATGCTAGTTGGACCAGTAATACTAAGAAAATAAACCAAACACTCAGGAAACCATTTTCTACCAAATCAGCAGGCAAAGAATCCAGAAGTCAGCATTTCCCATGTTCAGAAATTGTTGTAAGTTGTTAGAAACTGCCTTAAATGCAAGTGAATGATTACCAATTCAAAAATTTTCCACTACTTATATTTACACTAAAGAAGTCAGACTACAATCTTGACCATGGCACTGCAGTGCTCAATTTTGTCATGATTCCTTACATGAAAGAAAGTTTCATGAAGGATTGTGCATTCCTTTACCTTTTAGCACAATAAAAAGCTAATAAAAATCTTTTTACCTGATGTCTGAACCTCCTCATGGTACCATTTTAGTAATTGTGGTAAAATTACTGAGCTCTGAACACTGCCAAACTCATACATTAAGCAACCTCCTAACAATGCTGTCACATTTTCAAACTGTACCTTTGCTTTTACAACAGACCCACAAAAGCCCCAGCTCTTCTCTCAGTTCCAAGTTAATAAGCATGCACTTAAAGTTCAACATTTAAGAATCACAATCAGTATATTTTCTACAAGTTGTAGAAATTCTTAGATCATGTTCAAGAGACTATTTACTTCAAATATTAATGAATTGTAAATGCGAGAAACCAGTTCATTCCACTATGCACAAAAATATGTTTCCATACAGATGACAAAAAAAAAATCCAGTATTTTATATGGGTTTCTACTTCTGCTTCATCTCTTCTCACCCATCTGGTAACCCAGCACCTCCTTTCCCAACCCTCAGTTTCTTATTCCACCTCAGAACCAACACCTGGTTTCTTTCTATTCCTACACCACATACTTATTTTAATTGCTAATTTCTTGCCATGACTTCAAGCTGCCAGCTAGACAGGACAGAATGCTGATGTGCTACACCTCTAACTCAGACGTCAGCACACACATGCTCATCAGCTGTTGAAAAACAGCAGCTAGGTGTTGACACCACACTAACACAGGTTTCTTCAGAAACATTAACTGGAATATCTCCTCTTTAACTAGTTTTGTGAAAACAGACAACCTAAGTACGTTTAGAACCTCTGCTTCCTGAATTAAACTGGAAGTGGACAATTATCCCAAGAGTTAGAGCATAAGCAATAACAATGAGATGTGAAATTGGCTCCGCAATTGCAAAAAAGTAAAACTGATCAACAGAAGTCCCATGAAGCAAGTCAGAACTACATGGTTAGTTTCAAATAAGAACAAAACTACAATAATTATTAAAATCCAAAACACAATAAATAGCTACCATCTGCTTAAGGTGATCTGCTCCAGTAGTGTCTCCCTTTACAACGCCAAATACATAACAGTACTTCCACATAATTCACATGTTTACAAAGACAACAGTGCACTGAACCCCTAAAAATTATACAAGTATAAACTGAGAATCGCATAATAAATCATCATACAAACATAATAATCACATACTGTTTATTCACACGCTGCGTAACTCAACTACTACATTCATCTAAAGAGAAAAACCTCATAATAAAGGAAAGCATATGGAAATGTCCAGAGGATCAGACCACTGGACTGCGTAGTCCTTAGACTGGTGCCAACTCAAAAGATATTTGCATAGTACCAGAAATAATTCATGTTCTAAACCACAGGTTTTCGTAGTAACTCACCAGGTCATGCTTCATTTGGTTATTCTTTGAGCCACTATAAACCTGCAACTCGTCAAAACCCCCTAATGGATTGCCTTGTAGTGAAGGAATTTTCCCTTTCCACGCTTTTTATCCATCAGTTTCAAAAGTTCCACTTTGTAAGCATAGTGGTAATAACCGTCCTCTGCTGCTTCCAAATCATGCTGATGTGTGGTAAGAAACCATGTAATGTACTCACAGTCAACACAAGCAATTAACCACCTTCCAACACTTATTTTTACACTTCAATTTTCTATGCTTCTGACAGCAACAGAACAGGGAGTGCTTTTCTAATATTGATTTGTCTATTTAACCACAATCTGAAAAGCCAAACCCCTTTAATCAAACTTCCTGTACAGAGTGGCAAGAAGCACATTCCATTTCTGAGCACAAGCTAGTAGTAACATGAAACTAACAGCCAGGTTTTAAATAAAGGAGAACAGGAAGAAAATAGAAACATCAGTCTAAGTGTAAAAAAACCCAAAAAATAAACTTTTTTTTTAAATTTTTTTTATTAGAAATGGACAGTATAACAGTAACTAAATTCAGAAAACCTTCACAATACATAGCAAGAGCTTTACACTTCCATCTAAATTATCTGGTCATTGTAAGATACAGATTGCTGCAACAGAGACACTGCTGCTCACAGATCAACTCATTCTGACTTAAAATTCACATGATTCAAGGAATAGATCTTCAACAGGTGAGAAGAGGGTCCCAGTATTTTTTCAGAAGCATTACCTGTGAATCAAATGCTTCTTGGAATAAAAATTTGTCAGATTCTGAAGAACAGGGAAGTAATCAGATCCCCGTAACCTTCTCCCACTCCCAATATTAAACCCCAAATGCAGCAGAGATGTTCTTCAGTTAATATAGTACGAAGTGGAGCACATCACCTTGACCTAAAACCCATCTAGAACATTAAAATGCAAGTCTATGCTCCAGAGCCAAGCTCCCAGATGCAGCACACTCTACAATGCATCACCCAACTCCCTTCACACTTACAGCTACAAACACCATCTGGTTCCATACCCACGCATACTGGGCTCTCAGCAAACAGGAACCACAAAGACTTTTGTGAAGAGAACAGTTCCAGATTCCAAGGGGAGCTGTAGGCTGGACATAGACACACCCACACACACCCACGAAGGGCCTTTCTGTCTAAAGCAAGTGTAGGTTACCGAGGTGTCCACATTGACATAGAGCCAGAAGACACACGTTTTCCCCTTCTTCCTACTCCAACGCCGAGGAGCTGGCTGAGCGCGCTGAGGAAAGGTGTCAGCCCTGTGTCCCTCAGCCCTTACGCGGCACCAAAGGTTAAGAGCGGCTCTCTGGAGCTTTCCAACAACGCGCCTGCCCTCAGGTGCAAGTGCATCCGCGCACCGACCGGGTACCGCCCGCCGCTGCCCGATGGCCTCAACGAACACATATGGCTCTTACAATCACCGCGCTTCTCCTGCACCTACCGATTAACGCGAGGCGCCGGGCCTGACCCCTGGCACTGCCTGGCGCGGGTCACGGGGCCCCGCGGCCACCCCACCGCTACAACGCTGAGTTAACGACGGTGATCCACACCACACAATAAGGGCCATGGTTGCTACGGGGTCTGCGTGTCTCCGGCCCCAGCAAAATGATGTCTGTCACCTAACCCAGGAACGGGTGTTCCTGACAGGACCCGGCCCCGTGCAGTGCTTCTCAGGGCCCGACCACTGAGTGCAAGAGAGACGTGTGGCCAGACTAGGCACAAGCGCTGGCGCCTCGGCAGGACGCCCGGTTCCGCCAGCCCCGGCGCACCCGCAGGCCCCAGGTCGGGACTCCCAGAAGCGCCCCCGCCCCAGGCCCAGGCCCCCGGGGCGTGCCCCGCCTTC
>VWZE01004489.1:31117-66323 GCA_013396675.1 Eubucco bourcierii
CCTTGCCCACTCCCCGAAGCCGCCCTCCGACCCCACCATTACCTGCAGGTGACTTTGAGGGCGACAAGGAAGGCGCAGCCCAGCAGGATGGCAGCGCCGCACAACAGTTCGGGCCGCCGTGCCATCTGGGCGGCGCGAGGCCGCAACCGAGGGACAGTCGCGGGGCCGGAGCCGCCGCATAACGACATCATTCCCCTCCACAGCGGGGAGGGGTGCGGGAACCGGGCCGCTCCCGCTCGCACACGTCTCCCTACCACCCGCCTGTCAGCCGCGCCGGGGCGGGCCCCGCTGCTAGCGAACCCGCGGCCGCCACGTCGCGGCGCTCCGAGCAGGCGCGCAGACGGCTGGGCTACGGCCGCCAGGCCCGGTGGCCGATGGGACGCCTCGGAAAGGCGAAGGCAGAGTAGGTCTGGCCTTGGAAAGGCGCGGGGACTGGGGTTGGTAGACGGAGCTACGGCGGGGCTGGGAGCCGTTTGGCCGGCGGCCTCAGGGAGACCGCCTTCAGAATGGGTTTGTCACATTCTTGCTCTGTGCAGGACACGGTTAAAATTCCCCTCGCCGGGACCAACAAATGACTCCCGAGTAATCCTTATGAGGCCCGAGCACCCCGGGCAGCTCTTCCCCGATAGCCCCCACACTGCAGTCATGAAAGACTTCACACCGTCCTTACAGAACAAGGATTTCATATTTAGTTTTGTCTAGAATTACTTCCAATAATTTACAGAGCACTTACATTAAACAATAACAGCATAAAATTGAGAAAACAATTCAGAAAGGCACACGATACAACCAGGTTTTGTCACAGAAATAACAGTGTCCATAACACTCTAGTTCAAGCTCAGTTTATTACAAACAATGTAAAAAATCGGCATTGCAGCAGGTGGCATTTCAAGCACCAAGCTAAGTTTGTATGCCTACTGTACATTAGATTCAAAAGACCTTCAGCCTAGCCTGTAAGGAATAGACACTTCACAAGTTCTCCCAGCTATGGCTAACCATAAGGTGGTTTAATACTCGTTGTGCTTTTATTTTGTGAAGTGAAAGGGACACAGCTTCCAGGCTAGTCATGTGTATGGGCATTACTGAACTTTGGTTCAACACTTTTTACATACACAATATATGGCCAACAACTGCATTCAAACTATTGAAGTAATTCTTAAAGCTCTTCTATTTATAGAAGGTCAACCAGTAACAGAAAAATACTCTCAAAAAGAGGGAGGAGTTGGTCATGGTGGGGGGAAGAAATACAGCTTTAGTCATTTCGAATGAAGCAACTTAGAAAAAAAAAAAGAAAAAAAAAAAAAAAAAAAAAAAAAAGAAAAAAAAAATAGACACACACAGGAAATTGAAAGCATGATCTGCATGGAAGCCAAAACAGAAGTTCAGTGCCTGTGAAGCCAAAAGGCTCATCAGACAGAAGTCATCTCAGCCCATCATTGGTTTCCAGTTCCTGTGGTCTGCAGGAAATGCCATTTGAAGGGGTCTCTGGGAGCTGAAGTGGTGTTGAATTAAAGCTCAAATCAAAAGGCTGAAAACATGGCCCAGCACAGAGTAGCTCCAAAATGCTCCTCTACTTAACAAATTAGTTGGCCATTTTTGTTAGTTTAGTGAAGCAATGAGATGATAATACAGAAAAAACTGAAAGCAGCTGCAGACACAAATATAAACTATTTTTTTAGCTACAGCTGCTCAAGCTTTTGCTAATAGGCAAATCATTGTTTGTTTGTTTCTACAAAATATCAATCCTGAAAGGCTACATGCAGAAAACAGCTTTGTGTAAAGTTCTCTTTATTACAGGCAACATTAGTCCATACAGTAATACACAATACTGACATACAAGTGTAATCTTTCAAAATCATTTAAACAGCAAAGACCAAGAAACAGAATTTTAACTACTTCATTTTCAAAAATTAATACGTTTTTTCCTCTTGAGATCCTTTTCCAGTAAATTATATTGAAACATACAAATAGAGAAAAAATATCCATTCAACATATATTGCAGTTAAATGGTTATTTTGTTTAAAATCTTTAATAAGAAAATCTCCTTTAGCAACCTACATATAGATAAGTAGCAAACTTTGTTTTAAACAAATCCTCTCCATTAAAAGATCTGAAGAATTTTCATCCATCATTTTCTTCTTAGCCCATAACGTTCTGGTTTGTAATGTCTTGATACCTTAAAGTTTTTCAGCTGAAGGACTGATACTAGGGGGCTTCCTAGATATTATAACTTCATTCCCCCTTTCTATTTCTTATCTTGCTGTCCAACAGAAGGTAAGCACATAATACTTCAGATTTCTTTAATCGCCACTCTGCTTCATGAGAGCATAGACAGGTCTGCTCAATCCCCCTAAATCTACTACATTTTGCTGTTCAGGAGGAACAATATATACCAATAAAAGCAGAAAACCTGCAGCTTTTCTGTCACATGCTTTAGATTATTGTCAAATTTTCTGGTTTATGCTTCCAGCTGATAACATGTATGTGTCATCTCAGTATTAGTTTAAATCTTTAAACAAAAAACTATATTTTCCAAAGTCATTATCACTGGGAGCAATCAAGTGGTCTTTTCTTGCTTTGCTGAGCTTCATTCTTAAAACTTGTCTTCGTTCTTCCCATTCATGGAGTTCAGCATTTCCATGGGCAAATTTACAGTTGTTTCCTTCAGTGCAAGTACCAGCCATATATCTGTCAAGACAGATTTCAAATAATGTTTTCATAGAATGATCATCATTATTGTATTTAGGTATTTTCTTCTGGTCATATTTTTGACAAACACTGAAATATTAAGGACAAAATTACAGTAATTGGAGTAGTATTTACTTCCAAAATAAGATGATTTAGCATTCAGTTTTATTTTTCCAGCTGTCAAGTATTCTTAGAGGACAAGAGATTGCTCTTTTTTTTTCACACTCCTACTTTACTGAGTCATTTAATGCTTGAAACTAATTTCATCAGGTCAAATTAACATATTGTCATTTAACTCACTAAGCTAAAAAACTACTATTATTTAAAAAACCCAACTAATTAATTACCCTTTGTAAACTAAATTTTATTTTTAAACACTCTGTATGACTTAATCTATTTGATCCTATTTTATAAGCATGCCAATTTGTATTCATTTTATATTGCATATCTGAAGTTAGTGTTCAAAACGTCAAATACATTTAGGATGTTACTTAAAACTTTAGTGAAGGGAGCACATGAGCTTTCATGCAAAGACTGTCAATAAAAAATAACTTGCTTTAAACACTGTGAAATTTCTCAAGATCTCCAAGGCTCTCAAAATCTTTCAAATTGAAATGGTGTAACAAAAACATATCTGCACCAGCTAACAGAATCCTTTCCAAAATGCAGATTACAAAGTTTTTAGCACTCCGAAAAGATTCCAACAGTGGAGAGAACTTTCAACAGATTTACCACCACCCCACCCTCCATCCAAAAAAAAATAAATAAAAATAAAATTTAAAAAAAAAAAAAACCAAAAAAAACCCAAAAAAAAAACCCAAAAACACACAACCCAAAAAAAAAAAAAAAAAAAAAAAACAAACCCAAACCAAACCACACACCAAAAACAAAACAAAAAAACCCACAAAAAAACCCCACAAAAAAACACCCCACCAGGTAAATAGGTGGCATGTAAAAACTAAAGAGAAACAAAAACATACAACCAGTGCTGGGGAAAAACAACAGGTCTTCTGGAAGTCCTCTTCTGTGCATTCATAAACAATTTCAAAAAACAAATACTCAATTTTAACAAATTTGTTTTGATGCTGGCACTTTTCTACTTGCCTTAAAGATCCAGTATCACTGTCCAGCTAGGCACTGTTCTTGCATTCCACAAGTAATCAAAATGTAGTAAACTTCTAATAACACCAATAGTATCACACAGTATCACAGTATCACCAAGGTTGGAAGAGACCTCAAAGATCATCAAGTCCAACCCATTACCACAGACCTCAAGACCAGACCATGGCACCAAGTGTCACGTCCAAATCCGCCTTGAACACCTCCAGGGATCTTGCAGAGCTACAATAATCTTGCAACCCTTTATTAACACTACAAGAGCATTAATTTGGTCCCAACTTTGACATTCCCTGAGATGTATGCAAAGCAAGAAACACTGATTGTCAGAACTAATTAACCACCGTAATTATTCACACTATGAACTGACATTTTTCAGCATTCTTGACATCTTAAAAGCCACATACCTATCACAAATGCTAAAATAGCCAGTTGGAAAGCGATACTGCCAGCAGTTTTGATCATCCTCAGTGTGGAAAACCTTCTCTTTATGTTTTTCAGAAGAAATGTGACCCTGCCATTGCTTCTCACTATTACAGTTCTTCCCACACATCCAACAGTGAAAATCCACCTGTTTTACAAGCAGTTTGAAAACAAAACAATGAGAATTCAACACTGTAAGCACAGAACTGCTCCTAATACACTTTGAATGTTTTCTTTATGTTGGCCTGTAAATAACTATTTCTGGTTAGGTAAAAAACAATTTAAACAATCACCTGAAGTTTATGATCCCCATTGGCTTTAAAGTGCTCAGAAGAATTGCTACACAGTGTCAAAGCTTGCATTTAATGTAGCTAGCTACGATCTAAGGAAGCACCAAGAAAATGACAGGAATGTATGTTACTGACTGTGAGGAAAAAACCTCAACCAAAACGCCCTCACATTTTTATTTACAATTATACCCATGATTACTTACTGTAACTTCAGCATAGTCAGTTGGCATGTGAATTTGCTTTCCATTTTCTTTGTTTGACTGAGCAGCTGTATCATCTCCTTTTTCTGGTTTTTGACTTTTTAGCCACATGTCATACAACTGCTCCAAGTCTTGAACTAATGAGAGCAGAAGCTAAAATAAGTAATTAGCAATTAAGGCAAGAGTTTGAGAATACTAGATAAATGACTGATTTGCAAGCATAATTCAGTCTCCATCTATTAAAAGAAGAAAAAAGGAAGGAAAAAATGTAGACGATTACACAGTTTAGAGATAAGAACCAAGAGTAGTATGACTCTCTGGCTACTTACCAAGACCTATTTCAGCCTGTCTAAGGGAAAGCAAGATGCTACACATTTCAGAGCTGGCATCCTAAGCACAGGTAACAACTGTGCTGTTGTGTTTACGTATCCAAATTTGGAAGTACTAATATAAAGTGTGCTACAGCTTTTGGTAAATCTGCTCTGCCACAAATAACTTCCTCATAGATGTTATGAACAGAATCCTAGTGCAACTAAATCCTGGTGCAACAAATATGTAACTATTTTGTTGAATATTGGATTTTGAATACCCATTCTGGGCTTATTCAGATTTTTGAAAAAGGCACATGGCAAAGTTTACCGTGAAAGACAGTGAAAGAAAAGTGGATTAAGATGTAATAAGAATGAAAAACAGTTATATTTACAACATGTTACATTTACTCTTTTACTTACTGCTGTTTTCCTTCATATAGGTCCACATTTCTCTTTCCTCAGGGCTATGAGCAAATGAGCAGTTGCCATCATACTGACATTTCTTGCCTGAAGCAATATGATTGCACAACTGGAATGTGAATTTTAAAAAATCCTTATGAATATAAAGTAAAACAAAAGACCGTAGATTTTTTTTTTCCAGTTTAGCTAGTGTTTCCCTTCCCAATTAGACAGCTATATGACATGAAAAACAGAATCATGTTCATTTTATTTTAAAAATCCTATATTGTAGTTAGAAAAAGCAAACTGCTGGAAGTAAGCAGTATGACTGCTGTTTGTCCCAACCAAATTATCACACCACAGATATGTTTAAACTATTTCTGAAATGTTTACTGGATATAATAAGAACTTAAATCACTGAAAATTAAATCACTGAAAGTTAAATCACTGAAAAACGTATCAATTGCCACTGATGAGAAAGGGCCTCAATGATAACACGTGAGATCAGCACTTTTCTAAGGCTGAACTCTTTAGAAGCACTATAAACATATTCCCTCCAATTCCTGAGGGAAATGCTGCAGAACTGACAAAACCAGTAACTAGTTATTTTCCCAGTTACTTTATTTTTTTCACAAAAATATAGTTTTAGGTTAACATACATCAAATTGCAGAGGCACTTGTTTCTTTGCAGGAAGAGGACGGATGGTCATCCACTTCTTACGTTCATTAGACATTACTAGCACCACACGGCGATCTTTGGTCCACCTAAGTTCCAGATGCATTCAATGAAAGAAAAGAGTATTACAAAAATAAGACACACTTTATACACATAAGCAGAACCAGGAAAGCACAGAAAGGGTCTTAAAAAATCTAAAATACATGATGAAAGCTTTCACTTTACTCTGTAAAACTTTACTATCACTGGTAATTTAAGAAAGCCCAAAACAAACAGTCACCAAGTGTTCCTCATGACAGGTCATCAGCATTTTACAAAGAATGACTTTGTTATGCTTCGATTCCTTTCCTAAGCAGTAACAAAGTTCCCCCGTAGAGGTTTTAAATGGCTGACAAAATGGTAACATTTTCACTGTCAGATCTTACTTACGGGTGTCTGGCCTTTGCACTGCAGTATTTTTTGTTTCTGTCTGGCTCATTAACTTGACCATTTCTCCAGCACTGACCACAAACAAACTTCATTTTCAGGTTAAGTGATCCGTATTTCATTTGGTTCCCAAGGATCTTAAGCCAAAAAAATAACAACAACAACAAAAGGTATTTTTTATCTGCAAAGAAACCCATAGATAATCATGAACTCTCCCCTACAAGACAAGCTTACAACACCTCCAGATCAGAAGTTACACTGCACATCCTGTTCGAGGCCTGTTTATAACTTCAAACTAACTCAACATTTCTTAACAAAAGCATTTTTAAAAACTTATTTGTGATGATATATGCAAACCAAAGACACAGGAGTTCTACATTTTGAAAAGATATTTAATTGCCCTGTGGTAGCTGACTTGAAAATTATGCTTAGGTTTTATGTTCCAGGTGTGATGGAATAAACTGAGTTAAAAAAGGAATTGTATAGAAAGAAAGCAGGCATTTGATTCTAAGTGGAGCAAGTCAAAGAAAGCATAAACTCAAAGAGATTATTTGAAGACACCATCAAAAAAGTAATTTCTAAAATAAGCTATATTATCCACAGACATGGAAAAGAATTATCAAAGTCACTGTGGAATTAGTTTAATGACAAAAAAAGAAAATACCTGTGATCCATGAGCACTAGCTTCCATGTTCTGCCAGTATTTCTTTGATTCTTGAACAATAGTATCATGTGAAATACCTGGAAAGGAAGGGGGAAACTTCTTGAGCACTTATGCCTGCAGCAGTTATAAACATGATCAAAATGGAATGCTACCAAAGCTCTGAAGCTTTAATCTGGTTTTATTTTGATATATTGCATACATACACACACACATAACTGGAATATCAAAGAGCAGAGAAGAGATTTCATTGACTTGGGGAAAGGATGAGTGCAGCACAAACACATAATAACATAAAAATAGGACTTTTTTGTCACATCGTTGTTTCCTGGAGAATCCAAACCTTACTTCAAAATAGAAATTGCGCAAGAATTTGCTATCCTTGACTTTGCAGGAGCAGCTGGTAAAAAAACAACTGCTTACTCAATACTTTTTATCCCTTTTACATTACTGTTTATTCATTATGCTGCATTATCCAGCAAGTGAATGCACCGATCCCAAGCTGCCAATTTCAGAAAGGAGCCAAGGGAGAAGTAGCTCAACAATAAGGAGTGAAGCGAGCATTTTACCAAACTTACCCGTTTCTTTTTGCATTATCCAGACTTTAAGCTCTACCAGACTGTGAGCATAAAAGCATTTATCCTCTCGTAAACAGCCATAGTGAACCTCATGTCTGCACAAGTCAAGCTGACATCGAACTTGAAAAGGGCGGATTTTGGAATATTTCACCATAGTTTCTCGCAAAATATGGACAAGGCACCTGTTTTAAAAACAGTCAATTGCAGATATTCCTTAAAATTGCTTTATTCATGTGTGGAACATGTTAAATAACTATTCCTCATGATAGCTTATTCAAATGTATTTCTTTAGCTGAACTCAGAAATTTAAAAAAAAAAAAATTCCAAAGGAACATCCAATTATCATTTTGTATCTGAGTAAATCAACATCACAAACAATACTCTTTTGAAATCCAGAAGTGACACAGAATGGTAGATGTTGGAAGGGATGCCTGAAAATCATCTATCTAATCCAACTCCCCTGCAAACACAGAAGTCCATATTCTACAAATCATTACTGAACTCAATCCAACTGGACCTCTGGTTTCCAAGAAGGAAAGCCTATTATGTCCACTTTCAAGTATATATCCTGATCTAGTTTCAAACACAAGTACTTGCTCTTTTGTAGAACTCCATATTGAAGAAAGTGTTGATGCATCACAGTAAGAGCCTGGCTCTTACAGCTGCAGCATTTCCTCAATACCAGGAAGTGGATTACAAAGCAATTAAAATCCTCCCACTACGTTTCCATCACATAATAATGTCAGTCTACTAATGCTCCAAAACTTGTATTACACCACTTCCACTATGAAGACTTTCTTAACTTTCAAAGAACTAAAGACACTATGTTTTATCAACTAATTTAATAAGGACTATGGTATACTTCAGACACTATAATTAAGGTAAACTTGTTCTTAACTGAGTTAAACTTACAGCAAAATAATCTAAACAGAAGAAAAAACCTATGAATTCCTATATTAATTTAACATCACTCACCTACTTACATTAGTGCAGCTCACCACGTAGATGTATTAACAAAGTGACACCAAACCAAGTAAGATTCAAATGCAAAGGTGGATACCACTATTTCTGAATGCATTCATAAGGAAACAGTTCACTTTCAATTTAGTTGCAGGAGACAATACTTGTTCAGTAAGTGTGACTTATCAATACCACTAAAGGATTAACAGTCACTTAGCACGGAAGAGAAATGAAAGTCAACATTCAAAAATGCCCTGAAACATCTGCTTTTCAGAACCTTTAAGAGATAGTATTTCAGACATACTTGTTATCTTCAAAGTCATGCATAGCAGGGTGAGAACAAGAAGATGAGTTATCCTTGTTCCTTTTGCTTATTATTCTAGGTTTGTGATCAAAACATTTCTGGAATACAAAAACAGGTAATCATAGAGTAAGTATTTTATACATTTAAAAATATACCTTACCTTGAAGCCTTTAACAGAGACTTCAACTCATCTCCAGTCTACAGCTATCTAGATTATTACTGAACATGCATTTCAAAACTTGCAAAATAGTCATGCATGAAACAAAGCATTTTATTGCCTATTATAATTTTTACTATGTCATTAGAAATAAAGCAGCACCTCACAAAGAAACATAAATAATCCATGATGTTCTTGAAGAAGTCGCGACACAGTTAAGTTGATTTTTCCATTTCCTCCAAAAAGAGCTTCTCGACTAAAGGCTCCTTTGCGCTCCAGTGTCCACACATCAATCTCCTCTTGGCAATACGCAAATGTGCAGTGACCTGGATATCTGCATTCCTCTTCAGCGGCAACATCTAAAATGATAGCATTGATTGTGACAACAACTTTATTGGAAACTCATCTTAAAACTTCTACTACCTCACCTTCAAATTATTTTAATAAAGAGGCTACATTTGTTGTGAATGGGTCACTTAAGTCTAGCAGACAGAAAGAAAATCTTATGCTGAACGATTTGCTTTGAGAATGTAAAACTGCCCAGAGTGATGCATTCCTCCATCAACTGTCCTCTTCTAGTCTAAGGCAATAATGCTGAGAATCCAGAATATCCTTTGCTGTTAATCAGTCTGAGTCATCTCACTTACATCACATGTAGAGGTGCATACAGCAGAAGTCTAACATTAATAACCCAGCACTCAGAAGCTAAGTTATCCATGACCATGAAGATCATGTTCTCTAAATAATCACATTAATGGTCATAATAGTCTCTCCTTACAGCCTTTGAAAATGCAGACGACCTAGTCAACTTCCTTTTGCACTTCACATGAGCAAGAATAAGCCTCATTCTAGACCTGACTGCAGCAAAGCTAGAGTATATTGCTTTGAGTTAAGCCATGAACATTTCACTCTCTACCTGTAATACCTACCTTTGCATATATAATATGGTCCCACATACTGTGTCTTTGTTGGTCTCGGGCGTATTTTTTTCCATGATTTATCGTCAGAGTTTTTTATTCTGCCAATTAGAATATCCTTCTTACATTTATGTTCTAAACTGGGATGGTAAGCATAATCCAATAATTTAGGACCTGAAACAATCAGAAGAAATTGCTTCTACTTGCATAAACTGTATCATACTTTTAACAGTTCCACACACAGACTGGCACAAAAGCCCGAAAGCAAAATACATGAACACATTGTATAGAATTTCTACTTGCACCACCAACTCTGAAGAACCAAAAGTTATTAACAGCCACACTGAGCAGAACAGAAAAAACTAAATACTTACAAAGGGACCAGTCTCAAGAAAACCTTCACAAGCTGTTTAGGGAGGAATGCTGTATAACAACCTTAAGATTGCTTTGGGAGAGCAATGGATTGCTGCATTTTTTTCCAGTTCCAAAGCCTATGTTTTCATAATGCTGATTTAAAACTTGAAGTGCTTATTCATATAAGCCAATGCAGATGAATTCCAAGTATGAAGTGAATGGTTCTCTTAACCTTCAACTTTTACTGTATTAGAACTGGTTACTATGTTCAGAGACAAAACACACTATAGGTAGAAGAAATACAAGGGCCAAAAATATAAAATTCCAATCGCAGAACCATGTGACAGGACTGTGCCTAGCTTTAAAGTCTGCCTTTAGAATGATACTGTAGTGAAGTTTACCACCAAAATGAAGAAATCAGGGAGGAGTTTGAAGATGAGAAAATGTTCAGTGAGTTTTGCTATTTAAGGGACTACAGGAACAAAAGTGTGACCTATTTCCCCTGGACAAGAAGCTGATGAAACAGTACAATTACAAAAGTGGGTAATAAAAAATGGAAGACAGTTAAAGTCTTTGCTGGAGATGCAAAGAAAGAGAAGAAATAAATGCTTTGGTAAAACGAGTGAAGCTAGGAATGTGTGATGTGCTTCCACCAATATTTTATAGCTCTCACTTTTAACAAAAAGTGTTCTATGGTTTCTCAACTACCACTTCAGGGATTTTTTTTTTTTATTTTTTTTTTGTGAAAGTAATTTTAAACCAATACAAAAGTCCTTAAAACTACGATAGTAATTCCCTTAATATCTCAATACAATTCTTTATTAGTGTATCAATATCAAAAACACCTGCAACTTGAAAAACAAGGCTTATTTTAAAGATTAGTCTTAATAAAAGCTATTGCCTCCAGAATACGGCTCTGTTTAACTGCAGCGGCTCAGGCCTAAACGATTAGTTACATTAAAGCCCAGTACTGGTTAAGGTCCTTTAAGTCAGTACAGTGGAGTTAATTATTACTAAGGTTTGGAAGCCTCAGGATTACAATTTAGAATTAGTTTGAAAGAACAATAAAACAGATGGGATGTGAAGGTTACCAGGTACTTTGAACTGCAGTTCAATTCCCCATGGCCAATCAGAGAGAGTATTGCAAGTGTTTTTTTAGTCTTGAGCAAAGGTGTCATTCTTCATAGTACCCTGGGGGTTGGGAGGAAAGTGAATACAGAATGTGAACGACCTTACATAGTAAACCCACAGCTTGGGGAAAGCGTGTGGTGATCTGTAATGGTTTTATGAATCAAGAATCTGTTAGGACACAAAATAAAGACAAGAAGGAAAAACATAATAGTTGTTGAAACATGTAACCAGCTCCTTAATTGTAAGGTTGTACTACATCTGCAAAGAACAAGTCAAGATGGCAGGGGGTTGGAACTAGATGATCCTTGAGGTCCCTTCCAACCTTACCATTCTATGATTCTATGATTCTAAGATTAATACTGTTTAGAAACCAGCAGTATGTTAACTTATGAGCACAAATAATTATTTTTTTTTTTAATAATAAAACAAATCAAGTCCAAAAGCCCCTTACCTTTTTTGACAAAACATAACTGGCAGGCCTGTCTTAGCTCATGTGTACCTTCTAATGGATTTCTTGCCACAAGTGCTGAAGATACTGGTATATTAGCAGTTCCACTACTAAAAACATTTGAAAACTCATTTCTAGTTTGTCCAGCAACTCCCATGTAATTTTCAGACCCAAACAAACTGCTAGGTCCATTTATCTGTTGGGAGAAAGCATGGTTTATTGAATCCATACAATTTATTTTATCTACAATTAAAATCTAATCTATTGAAATTATTCAAAGCCTAAGAAGGACTATACACAAAACCCCACAATACAAACTTAACCACATATCTAAGAAGGGGACATGAAGATTCTACAAAAGCTGTATACCCAGCACAGACTAAGCCCATAACAAGACTAAATCAGGTACAGAAAGAAGAACAGCACTTTGTGCACTAATTATTACTCCATCCTGGTTCATGAGGATGCAATCCTTCATGTCACTCTTCCCTACATGACCAATGGCCAGCAGCGTGGTTGAAAGTATGCAGCACAACTAGAATATAGAACCCAGATGGATTCTGACACAAGGTGGTCTTGGCTCTGTTCCTACACTATGACATTTCTCCAGGATTTCTAATATTTGGCACTCAGATCATAAGAGATTTTCTGTCTTAGGTTGGTTATTTCACACTTCCCACAATATTTTACAGCAAGTTCCTCACAATGGAAAATTGAGGACTGCTATGACAGCAGTTGAATTTTGCAGAAGTGAACCAACCTTTGTAAATTTGTTCTGGTGTTTCATTACTGTTGCTGTGAGCTACTACACACTGCTTCCCAAGACAGAATCATCTTAATGGTGTGTCATGTTTCAAAAATAGAAACTTCTACTGTAAACATTAAGATCTATGTTAAGCCTTCAAGGTGTTAGCATCTGAACTGGTATAAAATAAAACATGAGAATACTTACAAACAATGGGGAATTATTGTTGCTGAGTGTTGGCGTTCCATCTCTAGAAGATGAACTTGAAAGGTCTAAGAGAATGAAAAGGAGTTTTATTATTTCAGTTCCTCAAAGTATCCTGTGTTAAAAAATATTTCTCATTCTTGAGAAGTGTGAATGGCTTGAGTTTTTGACAAACACCAAAGGCTTCTTGTTTTCTATGATTGTTTTTTTCCAATTATGTAAAAGCCCCTTTGTAAACAGTTGGACTGAAAACCTACTAGGCAATGGACTTCAACAAAATCACCTGTTTAACAACAGTAGTAGCTTCAGGAGCATATGTCAGAGCAACACAAAGATATTTGTGCAGTAAAAGAAGGACAGCTAAATAAACAGCAACTATCAAAACTGAGGACATGAAAGAGAGTTCAGAGTATTGTTGTATTTTTAAATTAATTTTGTAAATTTGTCTTTGTTCTAAAGGGAGCATGCTCCTTTAACACTGGTTATTAAAGACAAAACTGGATTTTATCATTCCTAGTTCACTTACTATTTATATCTTTTTATTTCACATACTTGATTTCACTACATAAAGTCCCTAGAATCTGAATCTACACATGTAACACTGTATCTTTTCGAGTACAGTTACATTAGCCTTTTAGAATTCTTGTTTATTGCCAAATCTTGAGAAATAGTTTAAGCTTAAAAAAACCAAAAAAAACCAAAAAACAAACCAACCCACACCTTTGTTTTAAAAAAAAAAAAAAAATCAAATCCCAGAAAGGTTTGAAAGAACTTGGTAACTTCTTCATACTTCTTCAGCTGAAATGAATAGTTTGCACAATAAATGCAAAAAAACTGAACAGAGGGGGCTTGGAGCATAGTTATGCAGACACCAACTAAACAAAAGCTTTATTTATAAACTCTTCTGTACAAGCAACGCACTGATGATCAAGTCTTTCAAAAACTGCAAGCACAGATCAAATGTTGCATGTTAAATATTACTGAACACTTGTGAAAACTCATTTGATAAAAAGAGAAGCCAGATGGCTCTCACCTTTCATCATAAGAAGTTAAATATTAAGACTCATTTCATACCTCTTTTTGGGTCACTGATTGAAAAGGTGCTTAATGGTGAACAAAAATTTTCCAATGAAGAAGCTAAAGGCTGTGAAAAGATTTCTGAAAGAGAAGGTGAAGGAACAAATCCTGCATTAACTGGTAGTGTCCCCAACAAAGAGGCAGAGAAAGGTACACTAGGAGCTACACTTCCTGCAGGAATAGGTCCTCTGGCTCCTGTAGTTTGCTGAGAGAAAAAGAAATTTTAAAAGAAGATTCACACATGGCAAAAAAAAAAATTTCAAGCACAGCATCTGCAATAGTATTTATTTTAACAAAGTTTTTCTGAAGTTTTTATAATCCTATTGAAAACCAGCAGTAACAGGTAAGCTGCAGTGCCACAGTATGGCAATGAGCTATAGTACACTTAGGAAAACTACACTAATCAAACCCCAAACAATGCCCCAATGCAAGGAATTATCCATGAATCAACCACTCTAAAGGGACAGATAGTAAATTCACTTATTATCAGACTTTTCATTTTCTACTAATTAGATCACAGCTGAATTTCCAAAGCACAATTAAAACACAGGACAACAGGGAAGAGTAGAAAGAGTCAGAAATAAACATTTGCTAAATGAACATAATCCAAATTGCTGTAAAGAGATAGCTTTGAAATAAATTCTCAGATAGAACTAAATGATGTTCTGCATCATATTCTGCAAAGACCAGATCATCTTATCCCACCACGCAAAAGAACATATCCTTCTGTACACTTCTGTTGAGGAGATAACCAAATGGGGAAGCTTCCTTCCCTTCTTGTCATCCCAAGAAGCTCCCCCCTTGTCTGGAGGTTGACTGAATAGGTTTGCACAGAATTTTGCCAATACAAAACTCCGTGTTCCCCAAGCTATTAGCCTACTACTTGCTCAAGATTCTACACTACAGAAGACTGCATTTTCTCCTGACTTTTAACTAAGCCAAACTTTCTAGGACCTCTTAAAAATACTTTTTACTTTTTTGAAATACTTTCCTCAACACAAAATCCATAAACCAGAAAATCAGAAACCCAAGCATTTATTTACAGATTTACAACTGTATCTACAGCTGAATGAGGGATTAAAATCATAATTAGTTGAAAAGTTAAATATGCCACGACCTCACCTATAACACTGCAGTACTAAGGGATTCAAATGACTGCTAAGGCCACAGCAGAGAATCTACTGATAAATTCAGACATGTCTGCTCATCAGTCAGTGCTCTTGACTAACAGCTAAAAAACTGTATGTTTCACAGTCTGTTACAGCTCTGGAATCAGAGTGTATTAAGAATAACTCTTCATGTGCTTGAATTTTTCTAATATTCTCTTCAGAAAAATACAAAACAATTTGACTCATGGTCAAACTTTTTCTGGTTATCCAGGAGGTGGATCTGGACAAAGCTCTGGACTTGCAGAGATACTAACAAATGCACTGGAAGACCACAGCACAGGTACTACTGTCCTGCAAAGCTATGAGCATATGCTGAACTATAGTTCCTACAGCTGCAGGTTGAGTACCTCCAACAGACCCTCATGCTCTGAGAGGGTTTGTTTTCACAAAAAAAAAAAAATCAAAACAAAAAACCCAGCCTCACTACCAAGACTTCAAATGTCTACTTCACTTTTCATAGTGCTTCCTGGAAGTAGTATCTAGGACAAGAGGGAACAGCTTTAAGCTTGAGGAATGTAGATTTAAGACTGGATATTAGGAAGAAATTCATTCCAGTGAGGGTGGTAAAGACACTGTAACAGGTTTCCCAGGGAGGTCGTGAATGTCCCCTCCCTGGGAGTGTTCAAGGCCAGGTTGGATGTGGCCTTAAACAACCTGGTCTAGTGGAAAGTGTCCTTGCCCATAGTGGGAAGGGTCAAAACTAGATAACATTTAGGGTGCCTTCCAACTTAAACCATTCTATGATTCATACTGCAGAAATACTGGAAGTAGTATAGTATTTCTGAAGTAGTATCCCTTCTCCTACCAACCTTGCTTATGTTTTCCAACACTTAAAACCAATGTAATTGTCCCGGGAGCTCCGTTGAGTCCTGTTATCTTTACAGCTGCATCTGAAACAATCTGCACCTGAGAAAAACCAACCCAACCCAAAACACAGTTCCATATAACCAGAAAAGGTACCTTCCATTTCACTACTAGCCCACTTGATAAAAATACAAGATCCCACTTATGAGGACAGTCTTTTGAGAAAGAAAACAAAATAAGTCTTACCATTACACTTTCATCTGGATCAGGGACAGAATCAAGTAATTCATCAAGTTCTTCCCCAATAATTATATCTCCATCACCACAATCTAAACATGCTTCTGGCATAGAGAAAGAAACATTCCCTCCATTTGCCAGCACTGCAGAAGGCAAAGAAACCTTTTCCACTTGAAGAGGCATAACAGAAGATAAAGGTGGAACAGGTACTGATGACACTTTAGACACTTCAGAAACAAAGTTTGATGAAGAGGCAGCAGAAACCAACTCTTGCTTCTGGTCAGATAAATCTGAAACAGGTAAGGCAGGAATGACTAGAACTTTTGTTCAAAGATATAAAACTATCTTACATAACTTTTACCCTAATAATGTGGGGGTGAGGGAGTGGAGGAAAATTAAAAATTCTTCATTTTTTAGCAAAACCACATGAAACATTTTCAGCTTCCTCCAACTTCCAGTTCATGTGTACCTATATCTCAGCTTTTATATTACTCAAAAAAAGACAGTAAAAGTTACAGATCCTATACTTAATCACATTTGTGGCATATTATTCCCTCTGTTTTTTTTCCAGGCTGAAGAGAACAGTAGGAGACAACTGCTATATGGAGCAGTTCTAATCATATAAAGGTGAGGAGACTGAAAGGAAATTTGGTCAGCCACTTAAATATGCAGCTCTGGAGATGAAGAGATTAGACTTTTTAACCACAGATCTTTCAACTGAAAAGATTATATTTCTTAAGAACTTTAATTACAAAGACAGTAAGATATGCATGGCATATCTAGCTTCCTATCATTAATATTGCAACACAATGAGACTCACCTAATTCAATATCTTCTACAGAAGAAGAATTCTGTAAGTGAGAAAGGAATATCTCTCAGCACTTGGCACAAGAGCCATTATATTCAAATACATATTTACAGAATAAGAAATTAAGTCCTCAAATTTTGCTTTTACAAAATTTGAAATTTATGAAGTCTAATGGAATTTAAAGCCCAAAATCTTTTAGGTAAAGCACCCATTTGCAGACTGAAATCCTTTCACAGTATCACTAAAAATCTGCAACAAACCAACAAAAGCAAAGGGAATGAAAGAGTTTAAATAGTATCTTAAATGTTCCTACATTTCCTCGTTCATTTACTGCTAAATTGTCTACATTCACTTGAAAAAGTCTGGAAGGTAAAAACAAACTCTTCTTCATTACGTCTATTTAGTCACATTTCAAATAGCAAAATAAATGCAAATTCATTTGCTACTGAAAGTAAAATTAGGGCAAATACATATATTAAAAGGGATTCTATAGCAGCACCCTTCACTTTGATAACAACAAAATAAAATTAATAGTTAAACACATTAGCTATGCCCTTCCATCAATACATTAACAGTAAATATATTAATAAGACTGGATTTACTGTTTCAGTTAGCATTTATTCTAACAAAGATAACTTGAATGATGATCTTAATGTCCTATTCTGCAATAAATACACAGAAAAACTGATCACAAAGTTAAAAAATATCCTGAAGTTCAAAATAACAGCATTTTATACAAAAGGTCAGTTGCCCCATTTTCACTTCATTGTGAAATTAGCCAACAATTAGTCCCAGTAGTTTACATTCAGCTTGGACTTGGAACATATAAAACCTTACCTGAGTTGATACATCGCTGGAAACTGAATTTGAGGAAGGTGGCTGCAATGAAAAGATATCTTCATTAAATACAAAACTGATACCCAGAGAGGAAAACTTCAATATAAAATACTAAACTAAAATATTACCTTTGCTCTTACATATGCTTTCCTTATTTTTAACCCCAGTTTTTGAGCTAGTTCTTGGGTAAGCTTAATCACACTTTCATCCTGAAAGACATAAATAGAATTTTATAATTTACAGTCAAGACATCTGTTTACATCTTAGTCTATATTCTGCAAAATCCTTATGTGCAGGATGTCTCATAATGCATCTTTATTCTTTTACAAACACATGAGACCACAAGATAACACTGAAATATGCAGCTACCATGAAGTAAAATTACTCTAGTATTTTGAGTTTTAAGAAAAGCCAGGAGATAGATGTCATTCTCTGTATTAAAATTTAAAATAAAGACTTTTCCAAAGCCAAAGATGTTCAGAGAAATGGAAGATTTTTGTGGATGGGTCTTTTTTAATTTGGAGACGATGTTTATCCTTTGAGGGAATGAAGGGTTTTTGCTGTTTTGTTTTTACACAAATAGAGGGTCACATTTTTGATTCCCATAATGTCATCTACTACATAACACTGCTGAATATTGAATAAGAACTCTGTCTTTTGGCAGTAATTCCACCACACAACTAGAAAAATTGAGTTAAAAACCTGGTTATATTTCAACCTGTCTACAACTACTCATGTACTTTATTTAAAGATTAGGGTTTCAGAATGTGTCCTGCCAAAAAGCTATTTATGAAACTTATAAAAAGGCATACAAACAACCACCAACCATGGAAATCAGATCCTCAGAAGCAGCATCTCAGTGTACAGATCCTCTCCTATTCAACCACACACTGCTTGCTAATATAGATACAGCCTAAGATTACAGGTGCAGAGTAAGTGATTTGGATGGAGGACAAGAGAGAAAAAAATCTTCTGAAGTGTTTGAAAAGCTAAAATACAGTTATCAGAACAATCAATATTATATAACTCTGTATGGTTCTTCTCTTTATGTCATGAGTATACTTCTGAATTTACAGAATTTAAAACAATTATTTCACTGATTCTAGAGTTTATTACATTTATGGCACCTGACCCCCACTGCAAAGTGGCTTTCTTTTGCTGAAAGTTAATAGAACAAATCAAACCCAGGGACTATAAACTATCCTAGCAGCCTTCACTTCCACAACAAAATCAGTTCTTAGAAGAATGAAAAACATTTTATTTTATTTAAAAAATCAACCAAAAAAACTTTAATGTGTCTTAATACACGTATATGTTTTCTGTAATAAAAGCTTTGAAAGTAATCAGCAATATACAATTTACTTACCTGTGGCACAGCAAGCGAACATTTTGCTACAGCATCATAAGCCTTCTTATAACTTCCCATCTCTTTCAAAGCTTTTGCTTTCCGATAGAGCGCTCTGAAATTGTTTTCATTCAATTGTAATGCTATCTCACAGCTTTCTAGAACTTTGTCATGCAATCCCTAAAAGAAGACAAAAAAGGTGCTGATCAGAATTATTATCACTGATCAATTTAAACTGTATTAACTGAAGATATTGAAACACTGTAAGACATTCATCAAGGCCACTGCACACTGCATGTTTGAGTTCTGTAGATCAACAATTTATGCTGCTAAAAACAAGCAGGGCCATTGTTCATGTAAAATCCAGTAATAGTTATGAAGACAAATTAGCTTTTTCACAAGAAGCATGTTATTCGAGAGAAAGCAGCAGACTCAAGTGCAATCAGCAGTATAAATAGATAAAAATACGACTCCATCAACTTCTAAGGCCAGTATGACTCTTTTATGTTAATGCTCTACTAACTAAAAATATCTCAAAGATCATACTTGTAAAAAGAAGATACTAAAGAATATGCCAAAATTATGATTTGAAACATGACAATTCTCAAATCAACACCAAGAGCTTTTTGCTCAGTAGGAACCTTTCCATGTCCACATATTCTCTTAGAATATTGCTCCTGAGAAATCGTATTGTTTAAATAGAAGCTCACCATATTCGAAAAACATGCTATCCTGTTCACATGCAGCTTCTCTAAAATATCATCCGAAACATGAATTTCTTCAGAATTAGCATAATCAGCTATGTTTATAGCTTCTGTATAGTGACTCAGTGATCCTCTCCAATCACCTTCTCGATATACATCATTACCTTCATTAAAAAGATTTCTAACAAGCTCTCGTATAAATAACTGGAACAAAGAAAAGAAACATCAATCAACAGCTGTTTTGTTGTCTATGTTCCTTATTTCCAAAAATATTTTAAATAAAAAATTTATACTTGCAACTTTACAGAATCAAAATTAAATGCACAATTTCTTCCTCTATTAGTATTTTTTCTTCTGACTCATTTCAATCTCTAACATTCGACATCACAAAATGTGCAAATAAAAGCAGCTGAACTACTAACAAAAGAATTACTTTGTATATGCAGCTTAAAAGATACATAAACATGTTCCATATATTCTTTTAGCAAGCAGCAGCCATAGCAACTGGCAAACTAGTAGTACACAAAGGCTGCATTTGCAGAGCAAAAGATTTTTCTTAATCTCTAACACGAACAATTGAATTTTATCTAATGTGTTCTCAAATCCAATTAAACAACCTACCACTGGATAAAAATGCTACAAAGATGAGTGAAAATGTTACATGAAAAATTATGCAACATAATACCATGTAGCAAAACAAAATATGTTATAGACATTTACAAGACTGAGGTCCTTTTATCTCACTTTTGCTGTGCTACTCTAAACTTTACTCAGAACAGCACACTGCTTTATTCAAGGAATGCTCAAAATTCATCCTTAACACCAGCAGAAAAGGCTTTAATTTGAATTGCTATGTAAGTGAATTCTAACATCCCGAAACCTGAATATCTGTATGACAATGTAACTGTTCATTCAGTTCCATACACTAGAAACAGTAAATTACCATTCATAAATTACCATTCACACTATACCATTACAGAAACTATAATTATAAACAAGAATAAATAAAAAAATACAGGTTCATTGTAAAAACCCTTCTGGAAATGCCACTGTTATTTTATTACCTCATACTGTTCTTGTGTCCCTGGATAGGGCAAAGTAGATCTAGAGAAAGAAATCACAGAATTTATTTATACATAAGATGAGGAATACTGGTTCTTACTAAAAGCAATCTCACTGCAAGAGGCAAATCTCAAAATACTGTCTATGGCGTGCGTTGAATGTGGCAAGAGAGCTATTGATTAGTTATGATTAAACAACTGTGTTTTCTTACTACTAATGACTCATTTGCATTTCAAGGTAAGACTGGTGATGTAACTCAGCTATTCAAAATGTATTAAAGTTTTGAATATTTTGAGTTTAAAACCTCAATGTTGCCTGTTTAAAAACAATTTCCTTCCTCTCCTCCACTGTACAAAAATAGATTATACATGTAGCTATTCTAAATGACAAATTATTTGTCAGAAGAATACCTCAGTTTTAATTAACTCATACCAATGACACAGGAGTTTAAAAGAATGCTTTTTGTATGACACAACAGATTTTCTATAGCACAGAGTAGAAGCATTTACTTTTAACATTTTGTGCAAAAAATTGGAGCCCTCTCCCTTTCCATATAGGTTATCTGAGAATCTGTTTCTAAATAATTATTTTTTTTGTTTTGTATTTTGTTTTAAAGATGCTTTATGTGAGCATTGAACTAGCATTACATTTCACAATGATTTTAAGCTAGCCAGGATCCTCTAGAGAAGAATTTGGTATTCATCCAAATGGAAATTAACTACTGAGATCAGTTTTCCTTAGGTTAAATTTTAGCTCCACTGAGTTGAAATGTTTGGGTAGTGGTAAGGAAAAAACTCAAGCCCTACTGTAGCAAGCTAGTCTTATGTAGCTGTCCATAAGGTGGGTTAGTGCTATTAATGTTTCCCACCCACCATAAAAATTCCATTATGATTTTTCTTGAAAGCAGAGAAGGAATATTCTCCCATCTTCAATCTGCTCTGTCTGGGAAAAAGAGGGCTTCTGTCTTTTCTTTAAAACTGCTCCCCATTTCCATATTAGGGTTAACAAATACTCTGAGAAAAACAAGTCTTCCTCCTTCCTCTGCTGGTGCTACATACATTAAAATGACTTTCCCGAGCTATTCATATGTATAAGCATACAAGGTAAGACCACAAAAAACATACTCTATAAACTGGAGTCCTTTCTTAATGTCCTGTTGTCTAGTGCTTCTCTCTTCTGACACATTGGACATGTTATCCTGAACATCCGGTTCCTGTATATACCACTCCTCAAAAAGGGAAGAAATATAAATGGTTGTTAATATGTAGCAGTTTGCATTTGGTACATTGGTACAGAAGGATCCAATATCCCTTCAACACTAAGTCCGTCATACAAAAACAATACTGCACACCACAGCTTCAGAGAACACACTCTGAGGAAACTTCCCACAACGAAGTGCCCAAAGTAATAAAGGTAGAAACCCCAGGTCAGAACCAACACTCTATCTGTCCGTGTCCAGTTACACAACGCTTTTACAGAATATCTTTCTTCTAATTCCTCCTTTATCTTTGGTTTTCCACTTATTTACTCTAGATGATGCCGAACCACATTAATGAAACTAAACCAAACTACAAGCACAGCCTGTACATAGTACTGCCAAAGCAAGTTAAGGTTCCACACTGTCCTCTTTTAATAGCTTTATATTTCTTTTGTTAGTTGAAGTAAAAATAAACTCAAGACCTTAGTGTATTTATTGAAATAATTATAGCAGCAGCAGTAGTAATAGTAACAACAAAAATAACAAATCCAAATAACCTCAAACTGATTAGAAAACTACTAAGTCTAATTCTAGAGTCTCTCATAATAACCCAAACACTATGGTGTAACTAAAAGCAAAATGCTACAGCTTTAATAATACCTACCAGTTCACTAAGGTATTTTGGAAACTATACTAGTAAACACTAGCTAATGCATTCGAAAAACTGAATCACTTCAGTGTACTTCCACATCAGTTTGACATTTCAGTCAAATGTAAGAAGTAGTCTGAGTAAGTAATTATTTTTCTACTTCATACTGTTAATTTACTGAATTTACAACTATTCAAGTTAAACAGGCTAGAACGATTTGTCTAATCTTCAAGATAAAGCTGAAGAGTAGTTTCGCAGCTGCATAGAGTTGTGACTGACTGCAATATAAGAACATAACTTGTTTTTACAAAAAAGATCAGCAATGCAGAGTTTTTTTCTGAAAACACTGAAATTGAGAAAAAGGTTTTTAGTTTCAGGAAATACACTTCTTTTTTTTTTTTTTTTTTTTTTTAAAAAAATTNAAAAAAAAAAAAAATTAAAAATCAACCTGCATGCAATACCTGCCTGTTAGTCCTGAAACTAAGGTAACAAAAAAACATTGTTTTCTGCCAGGCCACCATTTCACATCAATGAGGGAAGAATGAAAACACAGTAAATCAAAAACCAAAATAACCCCCAGTAAACTCAATAAAATCTCAACTGAGAACAGAAATTGGCTGAAGAAAAAAAACTACTTCCTTGGAATAAAGAAACAAACATTAGAGCTTTTGGCTCTGATGTTTACAAACCTTTCGAAAGTATCTTAAACACATTTCAAGCCATCGTAACATATTCCTAAAACAAGCATACGAAACTGACTAATTTTCTTAAGGTCAACAATCGAAGTAATGGAAGCAGTTCAAGGTCCCCATTTCACCTCACTTCCCTAATATCAGCAACCTTTCAAAATAATAAATGGAAAAAAAAAAAAATCAGTCTGTAGATAAATACTATGGACAGCTACAACAGTTCACTGACAGGAATTGTTCAGATACTGCTTGTAGGTATATAAATAGCACTCAGCAATCTACTTTCCAAGAGGAAATAATCATGAACACCTTTTATTTATAACTGGTTTTCACATCACTTTATGTATCATCTTTTCTTCCACAATATATAAGCAATATACAGTATGCTTTTGGTGCAAATACTGAAGAACTGTATTATAAATAAATGTTTTAATGAATGTCTATGAAAAAATCTAAAAGCCATAAATAAATTTATTGGGTGTCTGATTTATTTATTTACTCATTCACGACTTAGGTTTTAGAATTCACAAGGCATTTTAAGAATGCAAAATTCTCAAGCTAACCGAAGACAGCAGCAATACCAGCATATGCTTTCCCACAAAAATAAGCTAGCTATGTAACTATAAAAAAGGGAACCATCAATGTCAATAATGAAAAATGACAGCTGAAGGTCATTAATTCCCAATGATGATAGCTCTGTTTTTCAAATAATGTTATGCCCTTTTTATTTCTCCCCCAACCAACAGCTTTTTTAGCTCCCTAAATTAACAACCGACAAAGTAATACCGTGCCAACACAAGAGTCTTGCATATGTCAAGATCTGTGCAAGCAGACTAATTTTAAGGAACCTCAGTATTCCACACCAACAGCTTGCAGAGAGACAGAAAAAGTCCAACAGAGTAACAAGTGCATTTATTTTTCACCTCTGACATAAATATTAAAGAATATATGGTACATTAAAAACTTGAGTATATGCAGATCAAATTTCTCCATAACAACAAAGTTAACGGAAATGTTAAAAACTGGCATCACAGATAGAATAGCTTGCAAATGATTAACATACGTGAGTGGTGTCATTTATTATTCAAAGCAGTTTTCTATTTTTTTTTCCTACTTAGTCATTTGGATCCATAAGCTGTTCAGGCAAAAACTCTCTCTCCTTAACATACTTTGACAGTCATATTGCCTCAGTATTTCATGATTTTGCAGAGGATTTAAAGCTCCTCCATCTTTCAGATAGCTATCCTTCAGAGAACACCTCTAACAGCATCTCTCTCATCCTAGATCCTCTTGAGCAACCACACATTAGACTCATACACAATGCGAATAACAATCCCGTTTTGAAGTGTAATGCAATCTTAGTCACTTTCAAATTTAACAAAACCCTACCTATTTAGCAAAGACTTTTCTCCACCATCTGCAGGGAGACAGTTTAAAACAAATATACATATGTTCACACATTATAAAAAAGTTTCAAATGTTATTTTGTTACTTGTAACACTACTAGAAAAGCCTATGCAGTTGTTTCACTGTCTGTGCAATTCACTGAAAGAACCAAGCTAAAGGAAATAAGAAAATAGTATGGGCTCCGGGAAAAAAAAAAAAAAAGCAGCATGCTAATGGATCAGTAACTAAAGTCACAGGCTGAACTGATTGTTGTAGTAAACACAGTATTTCTATAACTGCTGCTGAATGATCAATACAAACTCAATTCACTAAACCTACTACAAAAAAATGAATAATAATAAAACCTGCCTAACCCAGACAAGTTAAAGAACGATTTGTACTCTTTTATCTTTATCATAGGCTTCAACTCACCCTGTTTCACAAAAGCAGAAGTCAAGTGACAGACAGTATTCTGCCAGCTACCAGCACCACCTTTTCTCATGGATGCTGGTCCCTATTTATATAAACAGCAGATACGGAGGAAAATAGCTTTGTGCCAGCTCTGGCAGACAGGAATACTTACATTTCTCTCTTATACAAATCCACTTTTCCTCTTACTGTTTACTTGCTTTCCTTGCAGAACAGAGCAAGACAATTTTCTTGTTTTCTATATTTTGAAATTTATGAGGAATTCAAGATGAGTTTAAAAGGACACACAGTATTTAGGATATGCCTGAGATAATTCTTCAGACACAAGGGCTTTGGATATAACAACTACTGGACTGTCTTGCAGAGCAAAACTGATATTTGGAATGCAACTCAATACATTAATTCAGAATGCAGAGAACTAAGAATTTCTGTAGAAGGAATTGCAGGCCTTAGTTACTCTGAAAGTGAAGGTCACAGTGCTTAAGACTTTGGGCAGCCTAGCCTCTCCATTTCTAAACTGCAAACCCCAGGAGTAAGTATCTAGTTTGCCATACACAAGCTCCCCCAGCTGAAAATTCAGTCTCAAAGGATAGGGACCTGGGCAGGACTAACCCTTTCTCCCACTGTATACTGTTTTGCAGACAGCTTAATTAGAGAGGAATGGAGAGCAAAAAGGAAAATGTATAATGTTATTGAGGTATCAAAACTACTACTACTGGGAGTTAATAACCTTCAACTCAGCAAATAATTCGGTTATTATTCATTATTGACATTAATGGTTCCAGCTATTAAAAACACTTCAGATGAGCACCTTAAGGCCTAAATGCCAAAACCAACTTGAAGTCAGTGGTCCTTGTTGCAGTTCCATCTCCACTGAGCTAAAACTTACAAACTAAGAAGAATGCAGCTATAACTGTGCTAAGATACAGAAGCACAGCTCCTTGCCATGCATCACTGAGTTTACTGCTAATGCAGTTACTGGGTTACAGGAATCTCAGATTAGATCTTTGTACAATACAAAGCACATAAAAGATTTTATCATGATTGCTGCTGATAGATCTCTACCAATCTCAGTAGTTCAGCTCAATTCTGAACCCTGACTGGGTGCAAATCGAGTGAAAAATCACACTGAGCAGAGACCTCCTTTTGTATTCTAGCATCAGCCCTCTCCCTCTTTATGACTCAGACAGGAGTAAAACTAACAAACTCAAAATATTACATCAACTCACTCAAAAATGAACCGATCATCTACACCATCATATATCAAAATTTCATCAGCCATCCGAAGTTGTGAAACTAGAAGCCTGTGTGTTAAATGAAAACACGAACTGATCACCAATGTTCCCACATGGCAAAACTCTACTCCTGAAGACAGAAGTTACACCCTGATTCCTAGTATAAGTGGAATACTGCAGAGAACCAGGAACATTAAAGCAGAGCAGTATGAGTGGTTACACGACTAAAGGGGGGATAGTGTAAAATCCCTTTTGCCTGTAAGAAGTCCACCTCTGCTGCTGCTTCCTGAATCACTAACAGCATAGTGGCATCTGGATACAAGAAGCTAGGGCCACAAGAAAGCAGGTTCCTACCCAACAGACACAAGTAAGAGAATAAAGTGGTACACACAGAGCAATACATCCTCATTGCTTCTTAGAGAGATCTCACCAACAAAAATACCTCCACTACTCACAGTTCCAACTCGGCCAAGAATCAAACTGGATAACAGAAACTTGCACAACACAGAATAAGCCTGATTCAAAGCACACTTTCCAAAGCAATTTTATTGCCCATCCTAAGTATCTGACAGTTCATGAGTAGTTACAGATAATAAAAGTACAGTGTCTTACAGAGATTGCAAACTGCTCAACAAACTTGGCTCAGGCCAATCTGACACCAAGAGAAGGGTGGGAAACCAGAAGTGTTAATACGAAACCTTTCAGAAAATATCTTCCTCAGATAGTAAGAGCAGAAAATTCAATATTCATGCGCATGCATCACTGGACTGTTACGTAAGACATTTCAAACATGTAACATGCTGGGGGGAGGGAAACAAGGAAAACATTACATGACACATTTCAAGTTTTAATTCCTCTGCTTCATCTAATACTTCTAGTTACAAACAGTATGTCTGCTGAAAAAGTCACTTAATAACACAGACATAACTCAGTTTCAGTATTTATTTAAAGAGGAACAAATGTGATCTGTGTCAAAACGGAAGTACCTAAATGTAAAAAAATAAAATCAAATATACAGCAATACTTCAACATCTATTCATTCCACATTATTTACTTCAAGTATCAAGTTTCGTCTCCTCACCCACAAAACAGTAAGATGCTGTTCAAAGTTTATTTTCTATTTTCACAGCTTTCCTACATGATTCTTAATCCATTAAAGAAACAGGAGAGAACAAGGGTGCTTTGTACAGTTACACTCCATTTCCCTAGGAAACTAAAGGGTAGGTCTGGAAGACTTTGGTTTATGGTTCCCTTGGACATTTTAATACAGATCCAAACTGTAAGCTGAAGAAGCACCATCTTACCAATAAACCCACATTTATTAACAGAACGTACAGTAGCATGAGATTTTGTACGTGATTCCAATGACTGCAGTTGACAGCCTTTGGGTGTTTGTTGTTTTTACTTCCTGTACTTAAGTCATGACTTTCTGTAATAACACTAACAGCACCGCCTAACCGGGCAGCACTAAAGACGCGTAAACCGGGCCCTGTTTTCCCTTCAGCCGGATGAACGGCAGCACAGGTGACAGCCCGCACTTCGTAGCACACGCAGCCCGAAAAACTCGCCAGGCGCGGAACGCAATCGCGGCGGCGCGGGAGAAGCCGGGGCACCGGCCGGGCCGCTGTCAGCGCTTTGCTCTCTGTTTTTCCTGTCAAATACGGCGTTTTGTTCCGCTCACGAAGCAACACAATATGCTAGTACTCGTCAAGATTGGTTGGGCGCGGAGCGCGGCTGCCGGGCCCGGGTCAGGCCGGGGCTGAAGGCCCCGGTTCCGCCGCCACCCTGAGACCCTAGGGCGCCGTCCCCTTTGTTCGCGCCAAATGGATCGCGACGCCGACGAAAAAACCCCTCCAACAGCACCCACTTCTCAGCCTGGCCAACTTCTTCAGCGAAACCTACCGCGCCTGCCGCCCTCCGTGCCGGGCAGACACACGCAGCGAGAGGGCCGCTCCGCTCCCCAAGGAGAGGCAAGACAGCGGACCCCGCGACGGCGGGATGGCGTGGTACCATCCTCGGCCGAAGAGCGGCTGGCAGCCACCGTGCGAGGAGGGGCGGGAGCAGTTCCCCCCGCCCGTCCCGTCGAAAGCAGTGGAACGGAGCGGGCCAGCCGGGCGGCTCCGCCCGCACCGAGAAGTCCTTTCCTCAGGCGGAGGAGCGCCGCGGCGCACAGGGGAAGCGGCGCTAGAATCCCCACCTCGCTCCCCAGCCGCGCAGCCCCTACCTTTCTTCTCAGGGCCCCGGGTGCACAGCGCCGCGGAAGGCGGAGCCAGCGAGCCGGCCGCGCGATAGCGCCGGCGACAACGACGGCGACAACGGCAGCGTCCGCCCCCCTCCACCCTCAAGAGAGCCACCACTACCCCCCCCGCTCCTGAGTGCGCCCTCTGTTGCTGGGAGGCCGCAGGCACAGCCTACAGGTTGCCTAACTCGATTGGCTGGAGTGCTAGCAGTGCGGGCTTTCTCATTGGGTTGTTTCACTTGTTTTGGAAATGAGCAATCCTGATTGGTGGCAGCTAAGAAACTGTTTGATGCCGATTGGCTGTCTGCCTAGCATCTCTCTCCCCCCGTATCTTTTTCCTGTCAGTCAGCTGCAAAGCGGAGTCCGCCCCTAGGTCTGTTCATCGGCTTGAGTAAACTGTGGCATATGGCTGGCTTAACAGGCAACGTCCACGCCACGAATGAGCCTGTCAGCTGCCATCGTCTGGAGACACCACAGACATATCAACCTCCCGTTGGTTCTCCGGGAAGCGGCCTGACGTGGGCAGCCTCCTCCCCGCGTCCCACGGGAGTCCTCTATCCGGGTGACGTCACTTGCCTTCCGATCCGCTGTAGGGGCTGCTGCGCGTGCTCCGTGCAGCGCGTCGCTCAGCGGGGAGGGATCATGAGGCGCCGGGCCCCGCTAACCGGCATCCGTGGTCGGGCCGGGCTCGGGCGTTGCGCCCGCACCTGCGCTGAAGGGAACGCGGAGCGAGACGGTGGATGCGAGAGCCCGGCGGAAACGGTGGTTGGCCCCGGAAGCGGCAGTCAGGGCATTGCCCGGCGGCGTGTGGGTTCTTCGTTCCCACGCACGGGCGGGACCTGAGGTCACTCTACTGGAATGAGTACCGTTGACCCCCAGAACTCATTCTGTCTTCTGACTCTGCACATTAGAACTCAGAGCACACGCTCAGCAAAGCCGTTTGGACAGATAATAAATCAGCAGTGATTGGGATGCTTAAGGAACCTTGCTTTACTTTTGCTTCCTCGGCAGTGACTGCTTTCAGCGGCCACGGACCGCGCCGGCGGACTGCGGCATCACCGATATCTCTCATGCCCTCTCATGTGAGGAGACGGGATTTTTTCCCTCTCTTACAGCGCATACTTTTATTCTAGAAATGGTTTGGGTTTTTTGTGGTTGCTTTTTTTTTTCCCCAGTAATGTTAGTGATGCCAGTGTCAGTGGTGCAGCTGACCAGCCTTGTACCGATGTCACAAGGAATAACATAATAAAAGAGACGCCAATATTTGAGACACTGTTGTGCCGTGTATGGGAGAACTGTATAAAGAAAATGTTTCCAGGTTTTAACAGATAAAGTGTACAAGTTCTACTACCGTTAATTGAGAAGAAAAGGAATACAGCCAATTAGCAGTTTATCAGATGGAGTTATACTGATGGAAGGTTCTCTGACTCGTATGCTTCACCATTGGTCTAGTCCAATTATTGTGGAGGGACTGTACGAATAAATTGCTGAAGCGCTGCCTTCGGGCTTTTCCCAGCAATAGTTGCCATCTGCAGAAAGCATTATAAACTAGTAAGCAGTCATTCCATGATGCCTCGCCGTAACTGCTGGATTGTTTGACCAAATCGAGGATGAGTTTTGCCTTCCCCAGTGGCAGCGTCACGAGCAGGTAGGCCAGCAGAGGGCAGGAGCCCCACTCACGTACTTTCTGGGGTGCTGGCCAGGCCCACGGTTTGTGTGAGGTGGGGCCTGAAGGGGTAGCTACAAGTTCATGTTTGACCCGAATCCAGGAAAAGTAGGAAGGTAACAATTCTTCTAGGTTGAAAGGCTCAAAATTAGAACGGCCTTCTGGAATTAACATTTATGTGCAATGTTTTGCCACACAGAAAGCAAATGTATGAAGGGCTGTGTGTGTGTGTATGTGATCTAAGAGCTCTGTCAGCCAGAAAAAAAAATAGTAAGGGTTATAGTGGCAGGTGGGAGATGGATCTAGAGGGTTTTTTTTCCCAGCTAGCTTTATTCTCTAAGGTTTCTTAAACTGTTTAGAGACAAGTCATGATGCACCAGTTTGCTTTGTCAGAGGGAAGAAAAAAAGGGGAAGGGGAGGGAATAAACAAGCTTGCTAGGCTGTCAGTGGTACTACAGTTTAGACCGTCTCTTTATGTTGTCAGAGATGTTTAAATGAGGAGTGGCAAAACTGGAATCATAACTACATGAAGTCATACCTGAAAGTGCTTCTAGAGCAACTAGGCAAACCTTGCTGTCTTAGAAATGCAGTGGTTAATTTTTTAATCATTGCAATCAATGAGTCTAAGATATCCTTATGTCTTAATTGTTCAAAGTATGTAAAAATATGCAAACAAAACTTGTTGGTGGAGTAGAAAATTCAATTATTGTTCGCAGAGCCACACAAAGAGCTTTGAAAATGTAACTTGAAAATAAATTGAAGATGTAGGGCATTCTGTATTAATTCAGAGAAAATACTAAAGAGTAAATAAATTTGAGAGACTGATAAAAATTAAAGTTCTGCTGCATAAGGTCTCACCAGGTTAACTGCAGTTTCCCAGCTTACCAAACCTTTACACTGCATACCCATTTAAAAAAACCCAGAAAAACAAACTTTCTCTTTTTTATTTTTTTGGGGTTTGTTGCTGTTGTTATTGTTTAAGCTTTGCTGAGATCTAGAAGGTCTCAATGTCGTCATAATCTAAAAGACAAATTACTATGACTTCTAGGAGTGTAGTTTTAGTAACAGTTGTCCAGGAGAGACCAGGGAGCAAGATGCATGCTGACTCTGCTGTCTTTGCACATACTTGTGTCTACCTTACCATGTAGACTCATCCAGAAGAAGCCCATTTGCAGAGCAAAAGTTGTGTACATGTCCAATGCTCAGCACCAGTGCATGTTTCAGGGCTTTTACTTTGGAATAGCTTTGGTCTGAACACTTGGGTTGTATGTAGAGGCTGGAGGACACTTTGTCTCATTTTACCCCAAAGGAATCCCAGCTACATGTTGTGAGACAACTCTAAAATTAACCAAAGCACAGCATATGAGGTCAATCAATTTGGCTCGCTTCTGAGCCAAACTAAGATACTAACAGAGACACACACTTTGTGAGGTAGCTTACTCTAAGCAGCAATGATGTATCTGAAAAAAGTTGTGGAGGAGACTTTTGCATAAGCAAGCAGATATCAGGCCATATTTTCTTTTTGCAGTGAGGGATGGTAATCACAAGCTAGTGTCCCAGGTTTAGGTTTCTTTTTGTCACTGAAAAAAAAACCACTAACCCTTTTTGCAATTTCAACAAAAAGAACGGAGGCAGTAGTTGCTTAGGAGCCTCTTTAAGATGGTAATCAGATTATCCTTTTCATAGGTGAGCTAAGCAGGTTAAATATCTTCAAAGCCTCTAAAGTGTACCTCTTATATCCTGAAAGCTATTAACACATTGACAATGTGTCTGTTTCCCTGCAGTCTTAGGTCAAAATGGCGAAATGTTACATACATGCCTTAATTGCAGCCGTGCGGCTAAAATAGAAAATTCCCAGTCATCAGACTGGCTCTTAGGAATTATTAGCGTTCTCCGTATATTATGGAGGATGTTCAGGCCCTTCCCACAGACAAGCTGTCACCACAATGCTAGATTATAGACCAATACCTTAATGTTTGTGAACAGCATAAGCACTTACTCATTAGCTGATCTTAACTCTTATCTTTACTCCAAAGGGGCAAGCAGTCATCCAAAACTTAGATTAGTAAAAATGGTATTTTCAAGCTGATACATTCCAAAAAATTAGAGTTTCAAGTCTCTAACGGTAGTGTTTGCTTTTTACCATTCTACTTCATGTTGGAGAACATAGTGAAAAACAACATAATAATCTGTCTCCTAAAACATAGTAGAACAAAAACCACATTAAAAAAAATTACACTGTGAAAACCTCTTAATTTAAACAAAACTTTCAATAAGGAGTCATAAGAGTTGACTAGGTTCTAAAGAAAATACTTTTGACAGAAAAAAGAGCATTAAGTCAGCTAATGCATTTGGTGTCACTTCTGTTTCTGGACATCAAACTGATGAGAGGTTCTTCTGCTTTCTTTACAATCATTACTGAAATGTAGAATTCAAAATACATCTTTTCAAGAAAATAGTATTTTCCCATTGTGTAGATCAGTCTGAATCAAGTAATTTCATTAAGTGTTCTAGCCAGCAAATGGAACTTTAAAATGTGTCAAAACCAGATTATTAGAAACTTGTACATTTATCCTTTGACTTCTCTCTTCCGTTGAGAAGCAGATTTTTTTGCTTCACATTAGGGAAGAAAACCCCAAACCACCAATAGAATACTCCATAATTGATATTTTATCAAAAGATAAATATTTTAAAGCCTTGTTTTAATTATTTTAAGGAAATCATGTAAGTAAAGCAGAGAAGCATGAGAATGCTTTGGATGGGGTTTTGAGGCGCCTGGTCTAAGTGGAAGGTGTCCCTCCTCATGGCAGGGAGACTGGAATTAAATGTTCTTTAAGGTTCCTTCCAACCCAAGCCATTCTATGATTGCTGCCATAGACACTCTAAAAAAGTACTTTCTTTTGAAAAATCATACATTGCGTCTCTCTGTCCTGCACCATGGTATTCAGAGTAGTGTGACTAAAATCATAAAATCTCAGGGATTTAATTGGTGTCCCATTAAAGCTGCCATATGAACCAACACAACCATTGGAAGTAAGTGATTCCACAGGGAACTGTTCTGAAGAAATTATTACCTTGAAAATTTAGGTTAGCAGATTTTTTTTCTTACCTCAAGAAGTCAGTATTCCCCAGTGTGTTTACTCCTCAGGAATTTGGGAAGCAAGTGTGAACCACTCTGCTGCTGCTGCCTAATTTAGTAGTACTGACAAAACTGCATCTGTGAACTCTATTGTAAGCATCTAAATACATAGGAATTACTCCTGTAAATATGCAGTTTCAAAAATGATGAGTTCCCTGGCAGTGGGCTAATAAAATGAGTTTCTCAGAGTTCTAATTCTGAAGTACTGAACAGAATCCAGATGAATGGGCAGTTCACAGTGCCCATTACAGGTAATGGCACTGGTTGAGCAGCAGGACCTTTCACAAGTCCACATGAGTATTACACAGCAGGATATGGGATATATGAAGTAATGGAGAATTGGGTTTGAGAAACAACTGCAACAGAATTGCATTGCCACTAACACAGAAGGCAGAGTCCTGTTCCATGTACCTTTGAGCAAGTAAACTTTTTATTTATTTTATGCTCTTTTAATCTGTTCCAAAAATACGCTTTTTTGTTTCTAACCACTTAGGCTTTCACTAAATTTGAGTTTTGAGCTTGTCTGCTGTAAGTTACAAAACTAACCATAGATAGTTGGGTTTTTAACTTGAATGCTGTACTCTAAAATGTGGCACTCCACCCATTTGCTGTATACAAAAGGAAATTTTTAATTGTCAGGAGAGTTAGCATTCTCCCAAACCTCAGTCTGAAGCATGTATAATTATGCTAAGCCATTGTTAGAAGCTATTTTAAAAAGGAAATGCTGTCTGCCTTCTGAGGTTTTTCTATATACAGTTTGGACATGTCAGCCTTTCTTTAAGAAACAAGCACAAGTAGCACACTTGAAAGCACAGGAAATATGACAAGGAGCTAGGCTCTTCTAGGTTTATATCTCCACCTTGCTGCCAGCTTTGTACAGGGCTTCAGTTGTCACAGGTCTCATTATTTAAATCTGTAAAATTGAGCTTTCCCTTTTAAAACTTACACAGCTGTTGCAGTGACTATTTGCTGACATTAAAATGTACTTCCTTTTGTAAATGATGAATCTCAGGTATTAGACACTGGATTATACACCTCTGTTACTTTTTAGAGATCATAGAATCATAGAATCATAGAATAGTAAGGTTGGAAGGGACCTCAAGGATCATCTAGTTCCAACCCCCTGCCATAGGCAGGGACACCTCCCACTAGTAGAGGTTACTCAAGGCCTCATCCAATCTGGCCTTGAACACATCCAGGGAGGGAGCATCCACAACCTCCCTGGGCAACCTGTTCCAGTGCCTCACCACCCTTACTGTAAAGAACTTCCTCCTAACATCTAGTCTAAATCTCCCCTCTGCCAGTTTAAGCCCATTGCCCCTTGTCCTGTCATTGCAGGACCTTGTAAATAATCCTTCCCCAGCCTTCCTGTAGGCCCCCTTCAGATACTGGAAGGCTACTATCAGGTCCCCTCGAAGCCTTCTCTTCTCCAGGCTGAAGAGCCCCAACTCCCTCAGCCTGTCCTCATAGGAGAGCTGCTCCAGCCCTCTGATCATCTTTGTGGCCCTCCTCTGGACCCGCTCCAACACTTCCATGTCCTTCCTG
>VWZE01004489.1:67178-201730 GCA_013396675.1 Eubucco bourcierii
CCTGCTCCCAGTCCTCACTTTCACCCTCTGCAACTTGGACATTGTGGTTGGAGCCCTTGCTGTTAAAGACTGAGGCAAAGAAGTCATTGAGCAACTCAGCCTTGTCCATGTCCTTTGTCAGCAGCTCTCCATTTTCCTTCTGTAAGGGTCCCACATTGTCCCTAGTTCTCCTCTTCTCACTAATATACCTGTAGAAGTTCTTCTTGTTCCCTTTAATGTCCCTGGCCAATTTCAATTCGAGCTGTGCCTTAGCTTTCCTTACCACAGCTCTGGCTGCACGAACAGTATCTTTGTATTCATCCCATGTCCCCCGTCCTCGCTTCCATTCTCTATAAGCCTTCTTCTTGCTTTTGAGTGTATCCAGGAGCTCTCTATTCATCCATGCAGGCCTCCTGGCATTCTTACCTGCCTTGATGCATGATTAAACTTTCTTCCATTCCTTCCTTTTCTCAATGGCTCTCCCGAATAATTAGCTCTAACAAATAATGAATCAACTGTCTTTTTGGTGATGAGAAAAAAAAAAAGATTGTCTTTATTAAATTTTATTTCTGCTATAATTATTACTGAAAGTCAATCAGTTTTAAATAAACTGTCCCCTAACTAGGCTGTACCATCTCTATCTGTTGTCCCTACTCTTAATTTAACTTCTTTCCAGTCCTAAGCCCATTACAGGATATTCTTCTGTCAACAGAACAGGAAATTCCTTATCTTCTAAAACTGTGTGACTCCAGATTTGATCATATCCTTTAGTCAGAAAGTTTGTCTTGCTCAAAGAAGAAATTACTTAGGCTTGTACAAGAGATTTCAGGGCATACAAGTCAGATGAGATGATCTTATGTTCAACTCCCTAAAAAAATGACAAGTCACTTAAGAAGCAAAAAAAATAAAATGTCATAGCCAAAATGAAGTGATGAAAAACAAAATTTAAAAAAAAAAAAAAAGTGGAAAGAAGCAGCTTATGGAGTGGTGACTCCTGTTTCAATGGCACCCCTTCTCTAAGGGGCTGTGCTGCTTGATGTTCCTATGTAGTAAGTATTTCAAGTAAAACTAGGACTGCAGCAGCTCCCCGTCTTCAAGTTGCAGTCATAATGATCATAAAAAGACCTACCTATTTCCAGTTCTTCCAGTTGTAGGATAATGAGCTAATTATGCAATTACAGAAAGATGAAGGGGGGAGGGAGTGGGAATGCAGTATATGCATTACAGTACTAAACTGTTCTTTCTTTATATGAAAGTACTTATTATTGAGTGCTTGCTTTCTGTCCAAAGAAAAATGCATTCCCTTCTCTAGGATCAGGGATGAAGTCATTACAGAGAATTACCTACTTTGCCTTTTTTGATTCTACTCCACTGTGTGTTTGCATGCATCCATAGGCAAACTATTTGTTGCTTCAACAAAAAAATTAAAAATGAAAAATGCTACTTGATTGGAAACAAAGAAAATTAACCTTGAGCAGCATCTCAGCACACAATTATCCTTGAACATCCAGGCATCTGAAAGAGTGGTACACAATAATGACTTTTGGGGTTTTAGATAAAAACTATGTAGGTATTTTCTGGGGGGGGGCTATCAGAAAGAGCAAATCTAAACAAAAATTCACTGTAGTATTTTACAGAATAAATACTAATTAGAATTGTGAATGTAATTATATTTAGGTATGGCTCCCCCTGACCCTCCATTCTAAATAAGACTTAGACACAAGCAAAGATTATCTTTCCTGGCAAATCCTTCCTAAGGATTACATGGTGCATAAACTAATAAGGGTTTATCTTTTCTTCCTTCAGAAAGAGGAAATAATTGAAGCAACATCAAAACATGGCATTCAAGAATTCCCAACAGAATTAGGAATTTAAAAGGTTAGGATTCTCACAGCAATATGAAATCACCATTAAGTATGCAGACCTTACATACAGACCACACACAAAATTCAGAATACTCTGTATGCCACACAGTTTTGCTCTGTGATGTAAAAATGTCAAGTACACAGAAGGTGTTTATATTAAAAGATAATCCAAATATGGTCAGCATAAAACTTTGTGTGCAGTACCATACTATTTCAATTTTTGTGAAAAAAAAAATTTTGCCACAAAATAAAGCTAGGCAAAATTTCAATCATTCAACATAATTTAAATGAAAGTACTTAGGGCAAAATAAGTGAGGCACAATTGGAATGTGTTAAGTTTTTACACCATAAAAATGTAGCAATGTATTTAGTATTTGCCATCTGTAATCGACCTGACTAGTAGGGTATTGCACTGTTGGCAAAATGAGGGGAAAAAAAGCAAAATGAGGGGAAAAGATGAAATAAAGGTTCAAGAAAACTAAGCATTTTATTTTTAAGCAGTTTAAAATGTTTAGAGACAACAACCAGTACACATTCTAAAAGTAAAAGTTACACAAAATCATAGTATGTGCAATTTGTCTCTTCACTCTTAGTGGAACAGTCTGTGCAGTCTCTATAAATCCACGTTCTGACTTCACCCTGAATACTGTATACAATTCTACAGCTTCCCCCCCAAGTGAAAAATAGAACTGGAAGAAGATTGAGAAATGGTCAATAAGGACAAAGCATATAAATGGAATTTAAGAACAGTGAGTTAAAATGTTAGGAAGGCAGGTTTTTTATGAAAAGGGCACTGTTTGTGCATATGACAAAGTTGTGCAGACAGTAAAAGAGGCAAACAAAGCCTCAAAGCTCTTTTAATTCAGTACAGATGATTTGTGCCTCTGCATAGCTTAGTTGCTGATAGGTGGAAAAAAGTAATTATCAATAGATTTTACTGCAGTAGAACTGGCTTATGCCTTCCCTGCCTGCAGGGCAGAGTTTCATGAAACCTTTAGGCAAAAGTATCACTGGACTATCTTCCTAGCAGGGTGGAACTGCTAGTTTGAAGCTATCTGCTATCAACATCGTAAAGTCATAGGATCATGGAGGTGGCAAGGGACTTCTGCAAGTCTGCAGTCCAACTTTCTGCTCAATGCAAGCCCCATGAAAGCAGGTTGCTTTAGGCCACATTCAGTTGAGTTATTAGTATCTCTAAGCATGGAGTTGCCATAGCCTCTCTGGACAAGCTGTTTCAGTATTTGGCTATCTTTTGTTAAAAAAAAATATATAAACATTTATATCCTGTATTGAAGTTCCCATGTTATGCTCATTGTCTCATGTGCATCTCTGGGAAGAATCAGGCTCTATTTTTTCTACACCATTCCCTTAGGAATTGGTAGAGAGTAGTATGGCCTCCCCTCACCATCATCACCTGAGCAAATCCATCTCTCTCAGCTCTTTCTTGTATGTCATGACCTGCAGCCCCTTGAACAGTTTTGAGCCTTTGCTACCCTTTCTTCAGTATTCCTTTCTTAGAACAAGACACAAAACTACAGATGTATAATTTCACAAGTGTCAAATGGAGGGGAAGAATCACTTCTCTCCAAACCTACCAGTTACACACAGCCCAGTATGCAGCTGGACACATTTGCTGCAAGAGCACCCTTTTGACTAGCATTGAACTTGTCCACCATGACCCCCTGCTCCTTTTCTACAAAGTTGCTCTCTATTCAGTCAATTCCCAACCTGTTCTGCTGCATGGGGTTATGCCAACACAGGTGCAGGGCTTTGCATTTGCCTTCACTGAACTTCTCATCCCATTTTTCCAGTCTGACTAGGTCTTTCTGAGTATCAGCCCTGCCCTCCAGTATATCAACCACTCCCCCCAATTTGGTATCACCTAGAAACTTGCTGAGAGGTCACTCTATCCCATCATCCTGGTCATTACATCAGCTATTTTAAGAACCGAAGCTGATGTAACCTGTATAAAAGAAAGTCAAACATCCATGATCCTTCCAGAGACACTAGAGATTAACATTTTATTTTACAATTCTAAGAGTTGCATTGATAAGTCTCTTTCTTTTCTAAATATAAAAATAAAAATTAACCTTAGGTTCCAAAAGAAACAGGCCCTGGGGCTTTTCTTAGGTGGGAATACTGAGATCTAGAACCTGACTTAGAGCTGTAAATCTTTTTGAAGGCAGAGGTGACTGTCAAAACTTCAGAGCTAAGCAAGACAGAAATTACATAGAGAGTCCTTCCCCAGAATTTTCCAGCCTGTGGCTTTGCTCAAAGACAGATGATACATTTCCTGTTCATAAAAATGGACAGAGTTGCACCAGCATATACAGGGTACTCCAAGCACATCCTTGCAATCATGTTATTTGTCTTGGTGAGCGTGTGCACAGGATGGACTTTGTGCTGGTAGCCATTATACTTAAGGAGCAGAGAGCAGAATCTGGAACAGAACAAAACCAAAAAAAAAAAAAAAAAAGATGAAAAAAGAAAACTGTAGGAGTAGTTTAGCTCCTCTGCATACATTATAACTGTAAACCAGTTTCAAAAAGATTTATGTAATAACAACTTTTCCAGCACACAACTGTCTGTTACAGGCAGCTACACATCAGCAGTGTTTTTGCAGAACAGAAAAACATCGCTGCCACAGGGCATATAAAGGGCAATGCAACAAACATCTTCCCCAAAACTCTCTCTGAACATATGCTACTCATAAGCTTACTGTTACCAAAGGAATTACAAGTTATGCTGGAGACTGGTACAGTCTTAAAGCTGGAGTTTCTTCTGTATGCTAGAGATGCTAAATGCCAAGTAAATTGGAAAATGGCTTAGCAGGATGTTTTCTGATATTCCAGATAGAGGTTGTCTCTCCAATCTATGCTTTACAACTCTTGTAGGTTTTTTTGAACAACATCCCAAACAACATAAGCTGAAGAAAACTCTGGTAAACAGGAAGCATTGGTTATGAAAAGGAACTAAGAGAGGATGGAAGGACATGAAAGAGAAGAAAGCCAGTCATGCCTCTAAAAATGGGAACAAAAGACTGAATATTTCTAAACAACTACTTGATTTTTAAAAAATAAATATAATGAAGTTGATAGTGTACTGCTTGGACATTCAGTATCTGAAGAACGTACACTTCGTAAGGGATGTATTCCAGGCCAAACCCATATCCTATCCCATTTTTAAGAAAATGCTGGGTGACACCAGGACATTTGTCAAGTAGAGCAATTAAGTGAATACAGTCAGCTGGGAAGCAGCTCTTCAGTTCTAATTTTTCTGATATCCTCACAGTTAGGCATATGTTTGCTTTCATTATATCCCTCCAGGAGACAGTGACACAGAAGAACCCAATCTGCAACTTAAACTGGTATGCAGAACACCAAGGTGCAGTTTCCCAGCTCTGCTACAGCCATCATGTAACACCTTGAGCAAATGACTCTGTCTCCATTCAGTGATGCGGCAATATATCAAATAGCTTAACTGTCTTAATTTTGTAGGACCTCACTTAGATACCTACAGACCCCAGTAGGGGGTCATCAGAACTGCAGAACCTCATAACTGCTAAATGCCGATTCAACCAAAGTACATGGTCAATGCCTTTTCATTTCTCAGCAGAAATAACTGATCTTACTAAATCAGAAACATTAGTGGAAGCAGCTTCTATTATCTTCACAGATCCTGAGAAATAAGGCTTTTACAATTAGCTTAACAAGTTTGCCCATGATATTGTTATGCTATAAGAATATTCCTCAGTACAATTATGTCTCAATTATATAAATCTATTCCTCGGATTTAAGAATAACTTAATTAAAGCAACCATTAAGCCCATTCAGCCTTCTTTGAGAAAGTATATTTGAAAAGCAAATGTTTCTTCCCACCCCCGCACAGCTCCAGTTGACAAGAAAGAATTGATCAGTAGAAAAGAAAATACATTTGGCACATATGACTTCTAGAAGTTGTCAAATGGTTTAGATTAAATGGAACACTACTAAAAAGCAAGTATGACAAGTATGTACTGCCACAAAAGCTTTTATTTGCAAATTTAAAGGGAATTTAAAAAAAAAAAAAATTTTAATTGCTGTATCATTGCAACCTGTATTAAGTTCCAACCTGACACTAGTAACATTATCCTAGCCATATGCTATGGAAATTAACTGGACAGCCTAACTCCTCCTCCTATTCCCTACCATCAGATTTGTCCCCCTCTTCACCCTGACTTAGTATTCTTCTTTGATCTTCAACTTGTAGCAAAACAGAATTCCTGGCTTGAATTAATTTCTTACTTCATCACTTTATAAAGGTTTTGTCACTTCTCATCTTTGTCTACTTTCTGATTAAAGCAGCTCCAGTCTTAACATTTTAGTCTCACTTTTTTTTTCAGTGGTTTTAAGATTACTTTCCTTCCTTCAGAGAAAAATATATCAACTGCACTAAGCCAGTATCAAGTACACCAAACACGTTGCATCAGTCTCCTGAAAAACAAACATGAAATGTAATTTATGTTGCTCCCTGGATACTGTTTTCATTGTCATATCCAATGGTATGCTGAATGGTACATTGTTCAGCTGGAAGTTTCACTTAACAGCTGTTAACACTATTAAAACATCTTAATAGGTGTGACTTATTAACCGGAAGAGTCGGTAAACAAATGCAGTATAAGTGACAGTATGAAAATAGAGTAACAGTAATTAGCAATGTGACTCCATGAGTAATGGGGAAATTGTTTTGACCCAGTTGATGACAGTAGCAACAAAATATAAAAAAAAAAAAAAGGTTCAAAATCTATCCCAAATAAATGGCTTTTCTATTATGACTTGTACATTACCAAGACTTGTTGGTTGTTGACAGCATTTATGGTTGCCGCAGGCCCCATTTTATGAGTGTTACAGTCCATATCTGCTGGGAAACAGTTATAGCTGTGGTCCACTGTGTTCTTAAGGCCCAAAAGACTGGGGTAGAAAACCTGACTGGCATGTGTCATCGCATGTCATATCAAAAGCTACTGTTACTGATCAGACTCAAGCCAGTCACACAGCAAGCCTTCAAAAGCCTTCATCCCTTTGCAGAATACAAGCTCTTAAGCTGGAAACCCTGATTTCTTCTGGTTTGTCAAGTTCATTCTGTGATCCCTTCTGCTCTGTTCAAGCATCATGCAGTTTTGATTGGGCTAACATACCATTTCTGGTGTTCTGCATGTATTTGCACAAAGGCATACCAGGTGCACAAAGATGTATCAATATCGTACCTTAAAGTAATAGGCTTCCATATTTATCCCACGCTACCCTAACTTCAATGCCAACACAAACATCTCATAGAGCATGGATTAATGAGAGCATGGATTAATGAGAGCATAGCAAAACCAAATCTGATCTGTCTGTGTATGCTTTTTGTCTTTTGGAATCAGACCATGTATGATTTTATACTTTGCTTCTGATTAAAGATGAATGGTACAACACAGAATCAGAGTATTTCAATACAAAAGTAGAATTATCCTTCAGGACGCACATTAAAGAAAAAAAAAATCTTTAATGAAAATACCATTCACTACAAAAAACACTACCAGCTGCTCTCCAATATTAAGATGACATCACCAAGAATGAATTATTGCCAAGTTCTGTAAAAAAACTTTGGTTTTATCTCTTCTTCCTTGTAGCTGTGTAGGCCTCAGTGGAGATCATATTCTGGAATATAATAATGCTTCCCTCCTTGGAAAAAAAAAAATAAAAAAAATCAATACCTAAACTTCCAGTGATTCTGATTGCTTGAACAACTGATAGGAAATGCCTTGGTTTCAGTGCAATAAAAAGTCTGACGAAATACTTGAAATGTATGAACAAGTCAAAAATCACATAAAAGCAAGCAGCATTGACTGTGTTGAAAGAGGCAATGAAACTGTGACTACAATATGACATCCAGCTGTAAGTTCAACAAAGTAACGCAGCAGTTGGAAGGGTAATGGGAAAAAAAAACAAAAAACAAACAAAACCAAACCGTTTTAAGATTACACAGTGGTTACAGGAAAGCAAAACAAGTTACTTTGAACAAGCTACAAATACTCGTAACCAATGCAGGAGCTGGTTGTTCCTTAGTCCTCCAAGAAATGTAGAAGCTGGGAGATGAATTATTGCCAATTCAGACTACAGGTGTCATGAATGTATTCCCTTTTCATTCACCATTAGAGTAATTTACAACACAGCTCGGTGCCATCTTAACTCTTCAGATATAGATTAAATTACCTGGGATATGCTGTAATTAAAAAAGAAATTATAGCTACCAAAGTAGAAAGGTCCTGGAACAGTGGAATGCAGTCCCCTCATCAGGCGCCAGCAGACAACCTGACTAGAGAGGATCCCCTCTCTGCACGGTGCTCCGCTGCCCAAGTGACACGTCCCAGCTCTCCTCAGCTCTTCCAGCAGCAGCTCCTCCCTTCTGGCCAGATGGACAGCAGAGCATGGGCTCGGGCTCCGGCGACCCTGCTCGGGCAGAAGCTGCCTCTTATAGCCGGCACGCAGCTACCCCAGCTCACACCTACACACTCCACTCCCGAAGCGCCGCGCTTCTGCCCGGAGCCCGCACCCCCGCCTGCCCAGGAGCTGCGAGACCCACCCAGGAGCTGCTCATGGGACCCCACCGCCCGGCGCTGCTGCTGCCGCTGCTGCTGGCAGCCGGTGAGTAGAAGCTGCTGCAGACCCGGGGACGACCTGAGCCCGGAGCTGGGAAGCCGGTGCGGAGTGGCGGGTCAGCTCCCGGCCAGCACCCCCTCCCCAGGCTGTGCTGCGGGACGCGCTCCGTACTCGAGGAATGGGGCTTGGCGGTGTCGGGAGAATGTAGGAGAGGGAGAAAAAAGAGCGTTAGGAGAAATACTCATTCTGAGGAAGGCGTGCTCTGAAAGGCTGCCGGCCGCGCCTGGTGTACTGGGATGTAACTCGCCCGAACGGGAACCAGTGAGCTGCCGCCAGTGGGACGCAGCTGCCCGGACAACCCAGCCCCGTCTCACCGACCTGGGCAACCTGGGGTTCAGCTTAGGGGCTCGCCTTACTTCTTAAAGTTCATCAATAATGTGCAACTGCGTTACAAAGTTCAGCATTTAAAACGAGACTGCAGGCTGCATCTGCAGTAACAATTTTCCCACAAAGCCAATACAGTTACCAGCGCCAGTGGGTAGTGAACTATTGCAAGGCGCTTCTGTCACAAAGCAGCGCAAAAGCTACGAACTCCTAGAACCGAGATTGCCTACGAACTCATAACTGGGTTATTCTGAAAGAATGAGTCAGTCTTTATGAATGTTATGATTTGAGAATGTAATTAAAGGACCCCTGCATCACACCCAAGCATAGCCAACTACTCAGTTTGCAAGTATTCAATTTTTTTTTGTTTGTTTCTTATGTTCTATTTATTAAGCAGTATTAAAGGCTAGTTGCAATAATTTACAGACTGTTTACTCATAGGTTTTCTGAGGTATTAATCAGCATAGTATCTGTTTGTACTTCTTCCTTTCGCACTTTTGTGAAACATTATCCCTCCCTTACTGATAGGCAGGTAGACTGCACAAAACTATCCACTAATCTTAGGTTCCCATGGTTTTACCTACAATTTTACCTACAACTAAAACTTATGTGGAAGTTCATCTGCTCAAAGCCTGGCTCTCACTGGGTATTGCAGCCTTTGGTACTCCAGCTCCAGAATACTTAGCAGGTTGGAAGCACCCTACTAGTAAACATCAATAGGCATTGTTTTAAAGTGATTAAACTAACCTCATGCTGAACCTTTGTGACAGCTGCAAGGATAAAACCCACTTTTCCAGAATAGCATTCAGCTGCCTTAACTGATTCACTTTTGTCTTCTGGTGATACACACCTTGCAAAGTCACCAACCCAAATCTTGCAAAGAAAAAGATGCTAAAGACAGTTCTTCTAATAGATTCTGTGCATAGAATGCAGGGTCTGGGGTGAAGGGGAATGCAAGTACACAAAGACCATAAGGTAAAGTACTTGCATAATAAGGCTAACTTAAGGTCCCACCAAGCTCACTGCCCCAGTTCTACTTCCTGACCTCAGCATGCCCCTGTTACTCCAGCATTTTTATAATCTTCCAGACTTCATCCTTTGCACAGAACAAACTTTAGCAAGAACATTAAGGAAAGGAATAATAAAAAAAAAAATGTTTCACTGCCTCTGCCAACCTAGAGTGGTCATTGCAGAGAGCCTGGCTGTGGTCCGATAGCTCTGAGTCAGGCATCAGTGTCACCCATTCTGTAGGCAGTGAGGAGGAAGGGAAATGCAATTTACCTGTTTCTCAATGTTTGGTCCACAGTATCAAAACAGGCAAATGTATCCTTTCAAAATATTAACATCTGATCAGTTTATGAAGACAGGACATCAGTAGTCTGGGCAACAAGATGAGGTGAAGTCCATTCCTGATGGCTTATGAAACCAGAGGAAATAATCTAGGAAAAAAACCCAACATTTATATAATGGACACAGTTCAAAGGTTTTCAATTCTAGAAACATCTTGGAGATGCATAAGAAAGTCTGCTTATTCCTAAGTTTCAAATTCTGAACTACACTGGAGTACTGTTACTGTAGAAAGGAGATATTACTGTAGGAAATCTTACACACATAACATTAAGAAATGTTTTTGTTGCCTCAGTCTTTGCAAGAATGGCTTAAAATTTCCTTTAAACCCCACGAAACATGATAGATTCTGTTAGATGCTAACAATTAATGTAGCTGTGTATCACAATTGTGTAAAGGTATGCATCACAATAAAAAAGGTTGCATTATGCCTATTACAAAATAATGTTATAGGAAATATGACCTTGCACAAAAAATTAACGAGCTTCTAAACTGGATTTTATTCCTCTATGGATAAGAAAATTTAAGGTTCTGAATTTTAGAATACTTCTGTAAGCTATTCAGAAGACTAGGCAAAATGATGATGAGGAAGGTATAGTGGAAAAATCTCACAAAGCCATAACAATATACAGCATTTAGCAAACTCTAAGCTCTCAAGAACTTATACAAACAACAAACCAAGAGGTCATTTGGAGCACACCCAACTTCTCCATTAACCACTATCATGTTCCTTCAGACATTGTTGGATAGCAAAGAGAATCTGGTCAAATCTTACTAAACACTGAAGCATAGGCAATTATTATTTGTAATGCTGTTGCCTTATTGCAGGTTTGTTGGTTTTTGTGGGGTTTTTTCCCAGATGGGATTTACTGAACTTGTACTAACAGTGAAGATAACACTTTCAATACTATAGATAATCTGGTTATACCCAAATGCTTCTGCTATCTACAGCTGAAACATACTTGGAGCTGCAACAGAATGGGAGATGATCACGTGTCAGTTCCACAACATGGTTGTTATTTTGACATTTAAAATTACAAGTTCCAAAGAGCCCACTCAGTACATTTTACAAACCCCTTGAAAGGATCTTTTTACCAGAACACTTACCTAACTAAACAGCAAATTATACCCTGGAACAGAAGCCACGACAGAGCAAATACTGTTGAAAGCTGGTTTGAAGCAGAATGACAAGCAACTACATAGCCAAAGAAGGCTTTAACTACTCAAGATGTGGTTGCTTTTAATCAATGCCCAAAGGTGCATGTGCAAGTTTAAGCACTTGTTTCAACATTCTCTCCTCTCCCTAGATTACATCCCCACAACGCAGGAGTGAACCAGTTTTGGGAGTGGCTGTCAGTCAGTAAAGTACTAAATACTGTTTCAGGAAACCCAGGTATTTTAAGTCAGAATAAACTACAAACATTCTTTCTCAAACTTGTACCATTCTCACAAACAAACCAATTGTAGTTCTTTATTTCTTAATAAGGTGGTTTCATGAAGTGTTTAAATGCCTTTGTTTAATGGAATAAGGAGTGCTGGAGGCCACCAGCATCCCACACATTTCAAGTTACTCATCTGTGTTGGGAACAGCATTCTTCTGGCAGATCATCCATTAACTGATTATAGTTAACCATATAAGCTATTATAATAGATTAGGCTATTATAATAAATTATACACATTATATACAAACTGCTTTTTTTTTTTTTTTCCTGGAGGAAAATAAATATCAAAGCTTTCAGTTACAAAATCTAAGTAGTTTTCCTTCTGTCTCTCTCACAAATATTAACAGTTATTAAATCTTTCCCAATCTGGATCCAGTACTGGGAGTTAAGGTTTACAAATTGTTCTCCTCAAACAAAAATAAATAATTAGTTTAATTAGTAAGACAACTCTAATCAGCAGCCTTCCACTAATTTGTTTTGTAATCATTGAACTTCTTAAAAATTACTGCAACAGCTTGGAGCCTGCATTGCAAGGAAATGCTGCCCATTACCATTATGTGACTTTGATGCGGTAGCTCAACCTGAAGGATGAAATTGAAGCGCTATAAAAAGTCACCTGGTATCTTAACATTCATCTGTTGCCCTGTACCTGCTGCTTTAGCACTGACATGGGATTGTTAAAATAAAGTTCCTAAATACATCTTGTTCTGGTGAAACAATGGTGAGAACCCCTTAACAACAAAACCCAAACAAAATGAAACAAAAACCCAAAAAGCAACCCTTCTAATTTCCTTGGAAATTATTCCAAGCACCTGCCCATTTCCCCACCCTACACTCACCCCACCACCTCCACCAGTTACTCAACTTGTCTAGAAATGAGGAAAACCAGAACCCTGTCATATAGGACATATTTGCTCCTGTGCAAAGCACTACATTCTATGGAACAACATGGGCAAAATCAGATGTTATGCTAAGGAGACGTTTTGGAGGCAGGGAATTAATGTGGCTGAGTCAGGAATTATAAAAATAGTATTATATTATTTTCCTGAAAGATCCGCCCCCAAACTTTATACAAAACTAATTTAGATTTATTTACAGGTTCTAATTTGATCAGGAATTCTTCTACAGGATGTTATGGACAGATTTAGACATTTAGGAAGTGGAAAAGGCTAAGCTATAAACACAGGTTTACCCCACTATCAATCAGGCTGAGCAGAGAACCTAAAGAAGGCTATACTCACGAAGGTGAGATAGGTGTTTGGCTATGATCCCTTGCTGGATTTCTCTGCGGCTCGGTTGCCTTCTGACGCTGCAAGCAATATCCAATAGTCTGGGTCCACGCCGCAGAAATCCAAGGCGGGTGGAAAAGCCGCCGAAGTCAGGAATGTCTCAAGACACGACTTCCACAAGACAGAAATTCGTGGAAGCGACGCTGCTTCGGCAGCGGAGAGCCAAACTGCTCGGGTCTCCCCAGTTCGGAATAGCAGCCAGGAAGCCGGCTGTAGTGTGGTCTGACAGTAGCCGGGTCCGGGTGCTGCCGGCAGCTCTCTCTCAAACCGACCCCAGGACTTGCCAAGCTTGCAAATTTGCACAGAATGGTGCGAAAGTGAGGAGAACCATCCAAAGGCAGGGACGGTGCAAAACCCAGAGCCATGTAAAAAAGTAGGAGCCATCCAAAAGTGGGGACGTTCCAAACCGGGAACTCTTCCAAGGCGGGAAACTCGCGCCGCCTCCCTTGCTGGTATTTATGCTTATCTAGGCTAAGTGTCAATTCGCCAATCTATATTGGGCGCGAAAACCCAGCCAGCCACCAGCCCGATTCCCATCGGGGGCTTCCACACAGGTCAGCACATGTGTGGAAAAGCCTTTTGCTATTCCCCCTTCAACCCTGCAGGGCGGGGGGGGAGGGGAAAGCAGTTTTCGCGCCGTCTTCTTCTCGCTATTCAAACTCAGTACCGGGGAAGAAGGAATGAATTTGGAGTGCTCCGAACAGGAGAAAATACTTAGCGGATTGGTGCAATTGGACCACAGAACACATGCTAATCCTTGTCAATTTTAAGACTGGAAGTGACTGAAGTCTGCCATTGTATGCCACCTAGATGGGAGAAAACCACTGCAGCTAGTCCCATGTTCATTATCCTGATCACTATAGATTGGGGTAAAAAGGGACTGGGTAAAGCGCCGAGGCTCCAAAGTGTCAAAGAGAAAACTTATTTCCAGGTACTGACATTCATTGTAATAAAAAAGCTAAAAAACACCCCACAAACAAACCATCCCCAAACCCACCCCAAAGCTAAAAAACAACCACCCAAAACCAACAAAACAAACCCAATGACTATTTTACATCTGCATGTTTAATTCCATAAAAAAGATTTTTTTTCTTCCACAGTTTATAAAGGTACTTTTGGGGAAGGCCATTTCAGAAATCGAAGAGGTATTCTTGAATTAGCTGGAGCCATTAGATGTACTACAGGAAGATCTCCTTTTGCCTACTTACGTTATGGATGCTACTGCGGTCTGGGAGGAAGAGGATGGCCCAAGGACAGAGTGGACTGGTAAGAGTAACTGTTTAGCCGAGTAATTAACTACTGAATATACGCAGATGAGTAAGAGACCTACTTAACATCAGTAAGAGAACTGAGTATAAACACCCTTCAGATTGTCAAGCACTTCTGAAGTATTAGAATTGTGTCACTGTAGGTCTGTATGAGTCCTACTCACTTTTAACTTAGACTCTCATTAATTCACAGTACAGTTGGCTTTCTTTGCTGCTGCTCTTTGACGGAGGGCTAAGGAACTAACTTCTCGTAGCATTTTAAAGCTCAATCATCCAACCTATCTATAAATATAAGAATTAAAAGAAATTGCAGTTGAAAAGTCTTTTGATTCTACCATCATCCATTCTATTTTACTAGTATTGAAAATGATAAACAGAAAATTATGTAAAATGAAACCTGCTGAAAAATAACTTTTTATTAAAAGGAATAATTGCTACTACAAAGCAGAGCTTTGTATTTAGCACTAAATCTCAGCATATGGACTACCATCAGTTTAATTTATAACTGAGCGTTAGCTAAGAGGAAGATGATTTTCTGGTTATAGTAATTAAATAGAGGTTTTATATTTACAATTTTATCATTATGATATATTTCTCCACTGTATGTGAAATCTCAATTTCTGATTTATCAGGCAGATGTATCATAAATTCTAAAAATGTTTGTAAGTACATAAAGATATGCAAAAGAAGCTCAATTCCCAGATTTAATTCTCTTTGTACTGCTGCAAAAATAGACTAGGACTTTATTACTTCTGTGCACAAACTGGATCTATTAAGCTGCTTCACAGGCATGTGCCGCTCAGCTGCCAGGTACTGCAGGATCCTTGAATTGCAATTCTTATGGAATTACAAAATGATTATTCAATAAGCATAGCACAAAATAGTAATTGGGAGTGAGCTCACTGCATTAACTTTTTCTGCTGAAGACATGAATTCCTCAGGCAAACTAAACACCATGTGCCTGCTGTATGTCATGTGGTGGGTTTAGGCTACCAGGAGGAAACTGAATGACTGCAGGCAAAGAGCCCACAGACCCTGCTTATCCACCAAGTCAAAAACCAGTGTAATCAGTTTGTAGCAAAAACATACAAGTCACCTAACTTCAGGTTCTTGGGACTGCACATGGGAACAATAATTATTTTTTTAAACATTAAAATATGCCATTAGTGCTCACCTGTACTGCTCAGTTCTACAGTGTGATACAAATTCTGTGAATTCATTATCCCAGTGATGACAGAACAATTGTGAAATAACCATTTTGGCAACTTTCCAGATTTCCTCATGATACTGAGCAAAGAGTTAAATTATATTATGGCATTAAATAGCACTCATGCTTATTCACCACTGAACACATCACCTGCTCTCAGCTCTTCTTCTTTGCTGCAAGGTAACATTTATGATAGTGTGGTATAGTCTAACAAATCTTGTCCCATCCCTGTTAGTAACTGTTACAATAGCATCAGTAACTGGCAGAAAAATAAAAAAATTATTATTTCACTCTGCTACTCTGGCATTTAATCTTTTTATTGGAAGGTGGCTGGAGAAAGGTTTACCCACCTAAGTTTCTTATATTTAAAACTGAGAATGCTTTAAAGATTCCTTGTGTTTCCATCTATGAGGACGTTCAGCTAGATCACTATGTATTAGGCATTTTGCTCATCAACTATATGAAAAAGTAATTTTTTTCCCCATGTGATCTATTAAACAATTACATTTTTGATCCCTGAGCAGGTAAGTGTAGATTTGCATATGCTGTTTTATTATTTCACAGCCTGTAGAAACATGATCATCAAAAACAACCAGATTATGTGGTCATAAGTCACCATGGTATGAATTAAGCCCATTTCTGTTGCTCTCAGGTGCTGCTTTAACCATGACTGCTGCTACGGTAAAGCAGAACAAGGAGGTTGTCAACCCAAGATAGAAAATTACCACTGGGAATGTGAAGACAATTCTGTTGTATGTGGTAAGTGAAGAGTTATGTTCAGTTTTCATGTTTTGGTTTTTCATGTGGGGTTTTTGGTTTGGTTGGTCTTTTGTTGATGTTAAAGTTATTTATTTCTACTGATTGGCTCATTGACTTCATAGAAATATATTTTTAATTATCTTAAAAATTATTTTACTACCCATTATTTTGTGATTTTTTTTGCCTGTGTATGCTGTGCCTCCAACTGAATGCAACTGCTTCCTCTTAATCCCCATCTACTGACACACCAAGTCTAATCTACAAGCTCCTATTATGCTTTCGAAAACCACTACCAAACTCCCCTTGAGTCTGCATTTACCTGTTTTGAGGAACCCACATTATGCTACTTGCTACAGGTCTCCAACTGGAGCAACTGCCAACAGCAGACAAAAAAATTACAATTGTTTAAAGAAGGACCACAGGATGTCAGGGGTTGGAAGGGACCCAAAGAGATCATGGAGTCCAACTCCCCTGCCAGAGCAGGACCATAATCTAGCTCAAGGCACAGACACATCCAGACAGCCCTTGAAAGTCCCCAGAGAAGGAAACTCCACAACCTCTCTGGGGAGCCTGTTCCAGTGCTCTTACAGTAAAGAAGTTCCCCCTTTGTGTTGAGGTGGAACATCCTGTGCTGCAGCTTACATCCATTGCTCCTTGTCCTATCACAAGGAGCAAGCGAGAGGAGCCTGTCCTCCTCTTCCTGACAGCCAGACCTCAGATAAACATTTATTAAATCTCCTCTCAGTCTTCTCTTTTCCAGACTTTTAAAAAAGCCTCAGGTCCCTCATCCTCATATCCCTCCACTGGACCCTCATCCTTTTTATACTTAGCAGAAAATATTTCACACCATTTATAACAGACAACTTGTTGGCATACTTACCACTGATAAGCTGCACAGCCCCACTGACAGTGGCTGCAATTTATTAATGAATTCACAATTAATACTTAGTTTCAAACACTGACTTAATAAAACATTTGATAGGTATATTTATTTATGGAAGTAACATGTCCAAAGCCATAAAATACTAATTTGAAAGAATTCACAGAATTAATGTAACTGGTAAGTTACAATGTACCTGTATGTGGCTGTACAGGTTCTCCAGTCCCAGTCCAGAGGCTGACAATATTTTAATACTCACCAAGAAAGTAGGTATGTCATCAAGAAATAAAGCCCCTGGCACACCACAGAGAAGATCAAGTTTGGAGCTCTAACAAGAGGAATAGCTGTTCTCAGTTAATATATCTATGTTGATTCTGCAACTAGCTACCCCAAGAACTATTCAAGCATAGGAGCGTAAAATGGTAGGATTAAAAAACTCCAATAATTAAGAACACTTCCAATTTCATATTATCACAAACCTGAACACTTGTTCTCCTCTCAGACAAATCTCAAACAGAGATCTGAATAATCTTTCAAAATATTAAATACTCAGACAAAATACATTCAAGGATTCTTCAGCTTAAAAACAGTTGCAGAGAGAAATAACACACATTTCTGAGTTGGCACAATAAAACCAAAATATATTGCTGTAGAAGAAAACGTTCATGCCAAGCAGAAACGTTTATGCCAAGAAATCTGTTAAATTACAGCACTACAATTACAAAACAAGTATGTCCAGACATGGATTTTTAAACACACTTTACCTAACTTCTTACTGAATGCCTTGATAAAAAAGGTGGGCAGTTTAAGCTGAAGATGGAACATCTTTGTATTGATTATTTCACATATATAATTTCAGTGCTGTATCTTTTGGAGAGTAAAGTGTATGTGGAATGGAAAATACCTTCCCAAACTCAAGTTTCACTAGAGCAATAGGGCAGGCAGGGACTGTCACATACCAGGTTCTAAAGAATCAGTTAGCAGAGTTCCTTTATTAAAGAATGTGCATTATTATATTTTCGCCTGTCAACACAGTCTCACTGATTATCAATTGTCACTAAACTAAACCATGCTTGAATATTCTGTTGCTGAGGTGTCCTAGCACAGAGCTCTGGTTCAAGAAAACAAAAGAAGTCTTACTAAAGCTCATTACAGTTCCTACTGCACTTGAAATCTAACAGCCATTTATATAGCAAATATAGAACATAAGGCAGCAGCTCTTGCTGTTCTATTTGGTATTTTTAATTATCTCAGACTAACATCAAGCTTGCTCTGTTTTCTTTCAGAATCACTAGAGGATAAATGTCAAAAAATGGCATGTGAATGTGACCGTGAAGCTGCCAAATGCTTTTCTAAAGCTCCCTATAATGCAAAATACCTTTTGTGGCCAGACTTTTTGTGTGGTGACATTCAGCCTTTGTGTAGGTATTAGATGTATGACATCAGTCTTTGTGGAAAACTCTGTATGTGTCTAAATCTAAAATGTCCTTTTTTTGTCATAGTAATAACCACAAATGATTTTCATCCCTTTCTTGATCTTCCTTCCTACCACCTCAGCCTTTCCACCCCAGAACGGCCAAAGTAAATATTTATCCACTTCTAAAACTTTAACTTACAGTCTAAAAACAACTTCATTAGTTCTGTGTAAACTTTTACTGACTAAATAGGAATTTATTTGCTTATGGAATAACTGACTTCATTTTTTTATTTATACTCAGATTTACAGACTTTTCAGATTTCTAATATCATTCACTGTAAACTTTTACTCCCCCCTCCACAAGCTATAAGAAATAAACTTTTCCACTAACATTTGTCTTAGCATTTCTTACCTTTGAACTGACAGGAAGAAATGAAGTGACAGTGTCAATACAAAGAGCTCTCTCTCTATTAAACTTAGTATGAAGCCTGATTTAACTTCTGCATCTCATTTGCCTTAAGTAGTCCTGCCTGTATTTAAAAATGCCTATCATAATTATTTTATTCTAGTATTTACTTTTAAATTGCATTTTTCTTAGAAGTTTATTTAATATGGGTCAAACTCCTTACTGTATGAATACCTTGAGTTTCCTGTGGCACGGGGAGAAGTCTATCCTTAAAACTTCCGAGCCAGCTTTGGAAGGGCAAACACAAACCATCACCAGACAGATACATGAAAAATGTAGCAGTCACCTGGGACCAGCTTCTTTTCCCATAAACATTTGACCTTGGACACCACAAGTTTGCAAAGTTTAGAAGTGTATACAACTCATAAGGATGTAAAGATGGTTTTACTTAGGGTCACTTCAGAGTTTTCTGAAATCTTTTAGGAAAACAGTAACACAAATTCTGATTATACACTTTTCCCTAACAGCTAACTTTTAACAGTTTAAGAACAAAGAGTGTTTTGTATCTACTTTCACCCACCTCAACTTAAAGATACAAGGCTACAGAACAAGTTTGCACAAGTCAAAGTTAATGCCAAGTTTTCAATCTAAAAAAACCCACCAAGTAAAAAACCAGTTCTTTAGGAAGAATGAAGATTTCAAAAAGAGATCTTTAATTTTAAAAAATATTAATAGGCAAATTTAAAGTTCATATTAAGGATACAAATGAAAAAAAAAAAACCCAACAACAAACACACACACACAAAAAAAAGCTCAAACAATGTAGAAAGCAATGGCCAAAGCTCTTGAAAAAAGCTAAACCTTTGCTTCAGTCAAACCCCATATTTAAAAATGGCAATCCTGGTGACACAAAATAACTCTGCAGTCAGTATTTGCTCACAGACCTAGATGCACACATTATATTGCAGTAAGATGTAATTACAGTATCAGGTCACTTTTCCAAAATAACCTTTTAAAAAAGATAACCCTAATTTAAGAACTAGCAATTGACTTCAAGATAAGAGCATTAATGCAGCTATTGATGAGGTCTAACTGATCTGAATAATGGCATTGAGGACATTTTCCAGAACTCTTCAAGAGTAGGAATTTTCGAACAAACACTACTGTGGGACTCTACATCTGACAGTCACAATTTCATGCGTAAAGCAGACTGAAAACACTAAAGCATTTTCAGTATCAAGCCTATCCAGGAAGAGCTTTCCTTTGGCAAGCTTAAGTTAAGTTCATACACTGCTGGTATGAAATGCTAAAGGGAAAAAAAAAAAAATTTAAAAAAAATCACTGTAGTAGTGCAGAAGTCAGACAGAATAGAGAATGCTTTTTTGATCAAAAACACAATGACATGACTGTATACAGTTTACATGACTAAATCAGGCATGTTTTGTGGTTTTTTTCCTCAACAGCAAATTTCTGATAGTAAAGCTCATTCTTGGATTTGGAATCAGATGGTTTAAGAGTAACTTATCTTAAGGCTTTTTTGTACATATGGAATTAACATAATCCACCATTTTCAGTGTCACATACGTAAGAAAAGCAAAGCTCATTTCAGGTGTCCATTTTTAGAAGCTAAACATATGAAAAGTTCCAATGCCAGTCACTGCACTTGGGTCTCTAGACGCCTCACTTCTTTAACCACGAGATCAATATTTATAATAGGATTAAAGTATAAGGCCCAGTAAAACAAACAATTGCAGACAAACTGAGGAATAAAAGGCCAGAAAATTGCAACAAGAAGACCCTGAGTTGAGACTTTCCAGAAATGTCTCCACATCCTGTGAGGAACAGTCCTGCGAAAAAAGAAAAGGAGAGGCTTAGAAGAACTTCCAATTTTGTTTTTATGCATTCTAAGAAAAGCTTCTATGTGCTTCACCTTCAAATTATTTAGGCCTTACTGAGGAATCTGTAAAATATCATTATGGACTCCAGAATCTTTTTTTTTAAATTACAGTAATACTACATTTTATATGGAGAATCATTAAGTCAATTTATTCAGACCACAATCCACAGCAAGTTAAAAGTGGTCAAATTCCAGATTTTCTTAGATATAATCTAAATACCCTGTTCTCTTTTGACCATGTCATGCCCCCTAGCTACTTGCAGAGAAAATGAGAATTCAGTACACACCAAATCAAGTTCTAAAGACTATAAATAAAAGATGACAGCAATTATGATGTAGTATTAATATGCTTGAATTAAGGCTGAAGCAATAACTGAGAACAGCAATTTGGATCACTTTATCAGAGTAAGTATCAGCATAATAAAGCTTATTTATGATCCTGAGGTTTCATTCTTTACTACCTATATTCTAAGCGTAGCATGACAATACTCTGTACTTGGTTCTCAGCTGACAGCTAGTACTAGTTACCACAGAAGGCAATTCCCAAGATGATAGTTAATATTTACCCAATGATTAAGAACATGCTTATTACCATTACTGCATCTGCTACATCTGATCAGCAAAACCAGTTGTAAGAAATTCTTTCAAGAATACACAGAAATAAAGATATTCAAGACTTAGCATTATTAGCATGGGTGTGGACTCAGATTCAGTTATTAACCTGAGATGTGGCAAGACACTGGCATTTCAGTGAGCAACTGTGAAATCAGAGTGTTACTCAGTATTTACAAGGCCAGGTTCTTCCTACCATCCTCAAACTCAAGAAGACTTACTTCAGTTCTCTTCTTGACCAGAGCCTCCAAAATGAGAATAACTCCAGAACAGACAGCAACATGGCATTTACAATTATAAATCTTGATGTCCAGTAGTGCACATCCAGCCAATCCCAAGCAAATTCAGCTACCAACTGATATGGTAAAAATAAATACTTCACAATGAATTCTCTCCACTGTTTCCAAGAAGGATCTTTAAGGTCCTGTAAATTAGGATAAAGAGACAGATAATCAAATTCATATTAAACTGATACAACATTGGCTTACTTGTACTTCTATTCTTGAAAAACTGTTTTTCATACACTGAAGACAGCAATATATTTCTACTAGACTTTCTGGTGGATATACTATTAATGCAGTACTTTCCACTGGATTAGAATAAAACATCACAGTCAGACAGACTTTACAATGCTGTTTGTTAAAATACAGATATATTGAGTGAACAGTCTTTTCATCATCATGTGAACTTAAAGCTTGAAAGCCTTAAATCAACCTTATCAAATGTAATGGTCACAACACTGGCTCCGTACAATAAAATCAGATCAAGAAACCACTTTGTAGGATATTTTTCCACAAAGTTGTATTGTAAAGATATGAAATGGTGAATAATTGTGTCATGTGTTTTTATGTTGCTAGTCTTAAAATTCTTGTATCTAAATTAAGTACCATATTCAGTATTTTGGATACTTACTAGTAGTTTTGGGACAATAGCTTCGTATTTGTCTTCTTGCATAGGGCAAATTGTGTGGATGAAAGGTAGGAAAGCTTCTGCATAGTCAAACACATATAGGTATAACATACTGAGTCTTGGAGAAATTTTCAGTGCATAGAGAAGAAATAGTGATTTTCCTGGATTTACTGCCTAAAAGATATCAAATTATCAAGTTTCAAACAATGAAAAAAAGAAAATGAAGGGGACATGCCAGTTCTTAGATTCTTCTGGTATTATTTTTTTAAAGGATCATTTTTCAAGTACAACTTAATTGAACTGAGCAGTCTTTACAAGAGTAATCCTATGACCTTACAGCTCCTTCTGCCTTTAAGACAATTTTCTTTTAAAGATACTAGCTTTAAAATTCTTAACATACATGCCAGACTTCATATAAAGTTTACCTTATATTCCCAAAGGTTCTGTGGTGGTTTAACACCTAAATTTTTCACATATTCCAGTTCCTGCATAATAGCTTTTCTATGGTTACTATTCTCTATACTGTAAGGCTCTTTTGTGAAATCCTCCTCTGTCAGTATTAGAAGGAGTCTACAAAAGAAGAATTAAGAAGGTGAACAGTACTTCTTCACCAAAAGGTATCACTTAACAAATTAGCAATTACATACTGAAACAATAAGCTATTGATAGAAAGTATCACCTTTCGAATTACATTCCCTATCAAGTGTCCTGAATCAATTGCATCCCAAAACCTATATTTTAAAAAACCTTCAAGTTTTCTCTTGCCTACTTTCGGCAGGCGAATCTATTAGCTTGTTGGCTAGTACTGAACACATTTCAGCACTTCTCGTCTGGTCTCCTGAAATCACACCTAGAGCTCTTGGGTGGAATAAAACAACAGCATATGAATAATTTCACAAGAAAGAAATGGTAGGAGAGGTGAATAATAACAGTATTTTACTTTCAGTATCATTTTAGTCTGCATTGTTAGCATTTTAAGAAGTTCTTAGGAGACGTTTGGTTAACTTATTAGTATGTGCTACAGTATTCTTCACAGAATCACACAGAATGGCAGAGGTTGGAATCATCCAGTCCAACCTCCCTGCTAAAGCAGGCTCAAGTGAATTTTATTCTGATATGACAACACAATATTCCCACAACCTATGGAATGAAGTACAGCCATTTCACAATATACCATCCCCAATATCCAGCAGCCCAATCAAATGATAGCTGTTCTTGAAATTCAGCCTCTCACCTTCCATTTACTTTCTCCAGTAAGAATCTTTCTTTGTAATGTGAAGCCCATGGACCCAGCTGCTCCAGCCAATGTATCACTTCCTCAGAAGTCCATTTAGCCACAGGCTTGTGGACAAGATCATCTTCAAATTCTCTGCTACTCCAGTGATAACCAAGTAGAACTACCTAGAGGAAGTAAAAAAAATTGAAAACAAAAGGGGTGGGGGAGGGGAAGGAGGGAAAAAAAAGTTCCTTTACCTGCAAAGCAAATATATTAATGATATGAATAAAGACATACAAAGGATCTCGACAAATAGTCTTCCACTTTATGGATGCTGGAATATTCAGGTTATAAGAAAGTCTCTTGAAATTTTATCCAATCCGTCTAACTTCTGTTTAATGTATACTGCAATTGTAATTATGTTATTTACTTTGCTCAGATTAAGTTTCTTCTGTGCTGACAATCTTCTATGTGCATGTAGCTAAAGTATCTTTGATTGCATGCTTAATGAAGTATATATGGAAAACTAACCAGATGAAACTTACTGCTACACAAGTTAAAGCTGTCAGAACGCCTGAGAAAAATCCTGCTCCTCGAGGATTAATTCTTCCTGTGTTCGGAACTGCAGGGATATGGTCATTCCCGTATTTTTGGAAGGTTTCTAAGCTGTGTGCTACATCACTGTTTTGTTGAATATCTTCTTTTCTTTGTTCAATGGCATCAGAAAACAGCTTTTCAATAACATCCCTAATAGGAAAAATATTTGTCATTGTACTACAACCACTGAGGCTTAAGGTTCAGAAAACAAACTAACTGTTTTACTTTTGGTTTCCAGCCTCTATTTATGTCTTTTAAAGCAAGAAAATCTTAATTATTAATATTTTAGGATGTTAAATCAGTTACTTCCAAACAGTTCCCTTAGCTTCTAATGACAGAGGAACTTAAAATACACAGGAAGTAAAGATTTAATTGTTGTATGATAAAACTAGACTTGTGTGTGCTCCTGGCAAGCCTTGATTACTCAAAAATCCTAAGCAAAAGACAACATATAATCCTACTATCAGTCTTACCATCTACTTATTAAAATATTATCAACCTAAAAGTAAACCAAGAAATTGTGGGTAATTCAAGACAACAAATAGTAATTCTAGCTTTGTGCTGCAACAAGATCACATTTCTTCCTATACATAATTCCTAGAACAGAAATAATTACACAATTATCAAAGGTAATTCTAACTTAGAATTATTAGGAAACAACCAGCAGTATTAAAAGAAGCAAACGTCTCATTTATAAAAACATTTAGGAGAAAAACAAATGAAAACACTTAAAACACAGCCAGCCAACTCACTTTCCATGCAGAAATAAATCTAAACATTTCTGTACAAATGCAGAATGCGAAAGATTTCAGGATATAAACATTTTTGTGGTAGTTCTGATTACAAATAAACTACTAAAATCTGCAGCAAACTCCAGAAACCAGACAACTAATGAGTTTAGAAATCCAGAAAGGCACAGCCCACTCACCTGAGGAGGACATTGACTTTGGGGAACCCTTCCCATTTTTCTCTGCATTCAGGGCATTCATTCTTCTTGGATGATACCCACCACAAAGCTAGGCAATGTCTACAGAAACTATGCCCACAGTTCAGAGTGGTGGGATTGACCAGAATGTCATAACAGCAGTGGCAAAGGAACTCACTGGCTGATACCTGCTGACCAACCTCGGAAGTAGTGCATGTTTCAACTTTTGCTCTCTCAGCTTCACTTTGTAAAGGTTCACCTTCTTCCATTTTCTCTTCTTTTATGCAAGCCCAAAGCGCTCTTATATCTTCAAACTAGGCAAGGCACTACTTCTGCAAATTAACAAGATAAATCTCATCAGGGAAAAAAATTTGTTACTACAGAAGTTTAGAATTGCAAGCAGTGTAATTTAGCATTGTCAAGTCTTTAATCACTGTAACGGTTTGAAACTTTTAAACTAACTCAGCTCTTCTCAAAATGAAACATGATCTACTTTTTCAACAACATATTCGTTGCAAACTACAGTTAAAACCAGACTCTAGATGTAAATGGCTGGGATTCAATCTTCCTCTATTTTCCCTTCCTATAGTACCCAATATATGAAAGTGAAACAAACAAACAAAAAAAACCCTATGATTTAGATGACTTTTGATAGTATCTTCAAAGTTTTATTAAAAAACCAGCAAGCTAAAAGAACATCATTAGAAAGCGCCGCCAAAGAGTACAAAAAAAAAATCAAACACCGGGGTAACATAATGATCTACTTTATTACTATTCTTTCCACATGGAACAAAACATTGCTAACAAAGGTCAGTTTGACATTAGTTATCCACAATGTCATGTGCTTCAGAATTCTAACAGACTGACCGGCGTCGATGTGCTTGCCTACTCGGTGAAGGACTAACTTTCGTATTTTTACTAGTAATTACTCTTCGGTAGTATTTCAGAAAATGCAGAAAGATAAGAATTCAAGATTGTGCCAAACTTACAAAAAAGATAAACCTATCTGCTCGATGTTCTCACTGTATAGTCTCATACGACTGTGTCTAGTTTCTTAAGAGAAACACTGGTGAGGATTACTTACCGGTCAAATGTTAGAAGCTATCAAAAACTGTACCATTTTCTCCACATACACTATCAAATCACTCTATGTTGGCACTCTCCACCACGTGGGTCCTGCTTAATACTGTCACCATCAATCCACCCAGATCGAGCTCAGAGCTAAGCGTGCAAGGTTAGTAGGGAATTAGAAAACAAAAAAACCAAACCCAAAAACTACAGAAATACAAACCAACAGTGCAACTAGGCTCCGCAGACTGCTTACAAATGTCTTTTTTCCTGCAAAGCAAAGACCGCTGGCTTTTCAAATATAAACAAAAAACATCACTTACGAGAGCAGAAATAAAAACAAGGTTTTGCATCCAAGAACATTCTTCTAGTTCTGGAAGACAGAGGCAATAGGATGTCTCGGGGTGCAAAAACATTTTCACCAGTCAGTCAGAAAATGGTCAGAAGAGAGTCAGAAGTAGAAATCAAATTACTAGCTCCTCTCCTGCCACCTCTTTCGAACTTCAGCCTGCTTCCTCCCCCTCTGCGCTGCTACCAAAACCGCCGCACCGGTGGTTCGGGCCTGTATCAACGTGACGGCGGCTTCCTCCCGCCAGGCAAGGCCGGGCTCATCTTGGAGGCGTCACCCGCTCCCCCTTTTCCCGCCATGCAGCAGCTGAGGAGAGCGAAACTGCACTGCTCAGATACCCCCAGGCAGGGAGCACAGGCGAAGGTTTCGCAGTGCTCCGCGGCAATTCCCGCTGGCAAGAAGCCGGTCCCCGCCGCCCAGGTCCGACTCACCCGCCGCCTACCCCGCTTCTGCTTCCGCACAGCCGGTCCGCGGGGGCGCGCCCGGCGCCAGCGCTGCGTCGCTCCCGCGGCTGTGCCCGTAGCTGCACGGGAAAGGGAGGCGAGCAGCGGCCTGGCCGAGGAGATGGGCTTTGAACAGCCAACCCCTTCGCGGGGCTGCGGAAGGAAAACTGAGCTCGGGTCCTGCGGCAGACGCCAAACCGCACTCGGGTAGGGGCCGCCAGGCCACCATCCTGGTGGGCAGCAGCAGCAAGCTATTCTGCCCAGTCTACGGCGGCGAAGGCCTTTTTTTTATCTCCCAGGGTTGTATTTCAAAGCTTTTAAAATCACCGGGCAGGAACGCTACTACACTCACTTTTTTATTAACACATATACCTCTATATTCGTGAGAACTGAGCTGTTTGCCGAGTGTATTTCTACAGACCCAGGCAACCTCCCTTCGCAGACACCTTGTTCAAGGTTTACTTTACGAGTTAAGATCGGGAGGTCTAGTCTCTTAAGTAAATTACAACTTTAGGATGTCATTCGGACCGCAGTGCTAACACGCTGCACCAAATCAGTTCACACAGACTAATTTTATCATAGGGAACTCATCTATATATATATCCCCACTCACGGTTATCTACATTAACCTCTGTGACCTTACTTCTTTTTGACGGAAGCCTAGAGGAAATAGATTGATTTTAAAAGTAAAGTACTGATGAAATCCATGTTTTCACTTTCCAACACTGTAACATTTTCTTAAATATTTTGTTCCTGTTTCAGTTTGATACAAACTCCAAGTCCAGTTTAAATTAAAATTACCAAACCCACATGATTAACTCTTTTAATTATTCCAGACTTTTAATTTTTAAAAAATTGTTTCCACATTATGCAGATCTCTCCAAAGGATTTGGGATGGGAGGTCATACAGAGAAACCAGAGAAGCTGGCGCAGAGACATCTTGCTAGGGCTTGAACATTGTTTACAGTTATACTACCATGATGGGTTAAAATGATGATTTTCATAGTTTTAAAAGTAAGGCAATCGCTTCTTCCATGGTAGTTCAATCTTGCCAACTCATCCAGACTCTTAATGGTTAAAAAGTAATCATCAGTAGTTCTCCAATATCTTCCTGGTATTTCCTCAGCAAAATTCCCATTCCTTCTTTCTCACTGGTGCTAGTTCTGGTTTTCCGCGTTTCCCAACGTTTCCTTTCTGGCGGTCCGCGTTTCCCAACATCTGACTCTTAAAACACCCCAAAACAAGAGCAGCTAGTTTAGGACTCCCTTTTCCGCTGGCGACCCTATCAGTTGTTCCCCTCCGCAGCGGCTGGCAAGGCCGTCCTCCCCCGCCGTCACACGAACGCGACGGACAGCAGAAAAGCACTTTTCAGGTCTAATGGTCCGCTGCAGCAGCAGTATCAGAGAGTCCGACACCGTTCACAAGTGGATGAACAGATCTCGCCTCCGGGCGCGGTTCTCAACTGCCGCGCCCCAGCGGGGCAGGCCTAAGGCTGCACGTTGAAGCAAACGACCTGCACACAGAAAACCCCACTGGCAGACGCCACCACAGGAGGAAATGGCGCTCTCCCATCCCATCCGTCGCCTGCGGCCCCTCACGTGAGCGGTGACGTACGGTGGGTAGCGGGCGGTTTCCGGAAGCGCTCGGTAGAGGCTGCGGGTGTTGCCGGGCCGGGCCCAGCTCTAAGCGGGCTGGTGCGGCGGGTCGGAATGGAGGTGATCAGAAGCAGTGAGTGCCAGCTGCTCTTGTACGCTGTGTTCGGGTCAGACCTCGCGGCCGGGGCGGGACGTTCTGAAGGGGCGGTGCAGAGAACGTCTATGGTGTCCCCGCTTTCCATCCCCAGGCTGGTGGCGAGGTTCGGCCTAAGCCTCTCTTACGAAGGCGAAGGGGCTCCCCAGTCCTCCTCTCGTCCCTGAGGGACAATCTTGAGCGCCGTCGCCCGCGCCCTAAGGCCGAGGCTGCGGGCGGCCCCGGGGCGGCAAGGTCTCCTGATGGCGCCACCGGGGCCGCGCACGCCGGCTGGTGTGGGCCGCCTGTGTCTGCCGGAGGGGCGGTGGGATGCGATAGAAGGTCGTTAGTAGTCTCAGATTTGTTTTGCGCCTTTACCCGCAGATTTTAAGGATAACCTAAGCAAAGTATATGAAGCCATTGAAGAGTCGGACTTCCTGGCCATCGATGGAGAGTTTTCAGGTACAGTCGCGCCCGTTTTGTGATTGTGAACTGTTGACGGTATCTTTGCAGGCCCCATGTGCCCAGTTTGCTCATGTGACATACCTCAGTGTTGGTTTGAAAAAACTGGGATTAGCACAAAATAATAACAACACTTACTGTGTGTGCAGTGGTAGTAAAAGTTTGGTCAGATAAAGGTACATGTCATACTGCTTGTGCTGCCTCCTTCCCTGCTGCAGGCTTTTAACATGTTAATTGATCTTCAGCTGCAACTGCGATTTAGTACTTGTCATGAAAACAAAATGTCTGGATAAATAAGGGATGCCCTGCAAGTGTTAGGACAAGAGAAGGCAGCGATAATAGAGTGTGCATCAGAGAGATGTCATAAGGCATCCTTTAGCTTTGGGATGCTGAGTTCAGTCAATATAATAAAAAACTAAATGTGGTCAAGATTAAGTTATCTTAGATGTGGTGCTTATGGAAATACGGTGGTTGTTAGGTATTGCTAAAGACCCACTTTCAGCTTGACCTTGTGCATTGTGTTTTAAAGACCCATCAGCATGTTACTGGTGAGTCTTTCATTTTAGTTTCAGGTTGTATAGGAACAGCTAGAACTTCAACTGAATGGTTTTTGCACTAACATGCAGTAGAAAATATTTCTAAACTGAAATAATCTCAGTAATCTCAACGTGTACTTTAAGTAAAAACATTTTTCTTAAATTACAAGTTGTAGCATTTCTTTTCTGTGGATAATTTTGAAAAACTTACCCGGAGCAAAATACATACTGCTTTTTCAGGGATCAGTGATGGACCCTCAGTTAGTGCATTAACCAATGGCTTCGACACTCCAGAAGAAAGGTACCAGAAACTTAAAAAGGTAGGTGTTTACCTTGACTAAAATGAAAATGCTGGAAAAAATATTAGAACTCCTTTGTTCTGAATGGAGAAAAGGTAGGGAAATATGACAGAACTCTGTAGAACTGAGTTACATAGAGCAGGGGGGAATTCCTCAGAGGAGCTGTGGATATCTCCTCCCTAGAAGTGTTCAAGGCAAAATTGAACCAGGCTTTGAGCAACCTGATCCTACAGAAAGGTCTCCCTGAGCCTGTTGTGGGTGGGTTGGAACTATGTGACCTTTAAAGTTCCTTCCAACCCAGACCATTCTGTGATTCTAAGATAAGAAGACTAATTTGCTATGATCTGTTGGCACCTGTTATTTTTTCCAAATGATAGAGTCGAATAATCCTGTGTATTCTTTGTGTTTAAAATGAGTGTTTGTCCCTCAGAAGGAACAAGTCTTCTAATGAGACCACAGTGCTTTTTTGCGTTCTTATACGCTTGAAGTGGCATTACAAAAAACTTTGATATTGATGTAGCTATTGTGAAATGCTAGAGAACATCATGGTCCAGTGCCTAGAGACTATGCTAGTACACTTGTCGTGTTATCCGCCATTAGCCACATGGATTAGAAGAATAGTAAATGTGATGTTATATGTATTCAGAAACTTTATACAACCTGCTCCCATGCTATGGGGAATGTAAAGGAACATTGAGAAGGAGACTTGACAGCTGCTTTAGATGCAGCATCTCTCATGTATGAGCATCAGGTAGAGAGATAGGAGTTCCCTCAGTTCCTGTCTGTTTACAGAAAGGAATCGCATACTACAAATTATGTTTGGGGAGTAGTAAGATGATTAAACGTGGATGAAATCTAGCTAAAGAGCTGATGGTTTTGTGTATTTACTTCAAAATGACCACTGGAATGAATGTTTGTTAAGAAAATTCAGATTTGCTTAATTTTGAAAGTGAGAGTAATTATAGTTACTGTGGATGAAGCCCAGCTATGTTTAAATGTGTGTGATTTTTATTCTCATGCAAAGTTTTCCTTTTCAGCATTCCATGGATTTTTTGCTCTTTCAGTTTGGCCTTTGCACTTTTAAATATGATCACACAGAAGAAAAGTAAGTTACTCTCTTATTCCTTGTCTTTTTAACTGAGGAGTTTATGAGAAAATATTGGTAAGCTGTACTGACATGAAATTCATCTTTTTTCGCAGGTATGTAATGAAATCATTTAACTTCTATATTTTTCCAAAACCCTTTAATAGAAGTTCTCCAGATGTCAAGTTTGTCTGTCAGGTTAGTAGTAAAACAAGTTTGATTTTGCTTACTTAATATATGTCTGCATGAAACTTAAAGTATAGTCCCAGGAAAATGCTAAATAATTTTTGAGGGAGAAATGGTTAGTTATTTTAACAGAGAAGTCAGAAAAACAAATTTATGGGATTTGGTTTGTTTCTTATAGAATAAATAAGCATCAGCTAATAGCAATCCCTAAAAGTGAACCTTAAGGGAGTTTCTTTGACTTCGGTTTTTAAATCATGTTGCACATTGCATTGTGGAATTGCTGGACTGGAGGTAATGTTCCAAATCTGACAAGGTGATTCTGTATTCTTTTTTTCTTCTCTTTCATGTCTGACTTCCTGTTCCCTTGCTTTTTCTGTCTGATTCTTTATTCCCGTTTGCTTATCCCGCTTTCACTGATTCCCAGGCTATTGCCAGTATTATTCTGGTCTCGTATTTGTTCTCCTGAACTGTTTTGCTTCCTCTTCACATTGCTAATTATTCCATCTTTATCCCTTCAGTGTATTTATTATTCTTGTACTTCAGGGAGATAGAAAATAAATAACAAAGGTAGCATAGTCTAAGCTCTCTTTATGGTCACAGACTTGGTTGCTCTTGTCTTTGGACTTTGTATAATTTCTTACAATGTGTAAAAATAACAGAACTGATCTTTTTATGCCACAGATACTCTTGTCAGCTCTAAAACTATTTTCTTTTCTTCCAGAGTTCAAGTATAGATTTTTTAGCAAACCAAGGATTTGATTTTAATAAAGTTTTTCGCAATGGTGAGTGGTTTGGTTTTTATTTCTTTCAACATCTCAAAATTTATGACATCTTTCTTCGTTTTCTGAAAAAATGCAGCTCTCTGTGATGCTCCCCTCATCAGATCCTACAGTTGTGCTGATATTTAAGTGCTTGGTTGTTTATTTACCCACTAAAGAAAAAACAGATTAACAAACTATGGTTGTGTAGTGGAACAGTAATCATAGGTTAGAAGAATGTGCATTGTTAAAGGTGCTGCTGCAGTCTCTTAGTAAAATGATGCAGACAGGAAGGGGGAGGGGTGCTAAAGATGTTCATGATTGTGATCTACAGCACTGCAGTACTTAGGCTCATGCCTTATGCAGATGAGGCAAATAGCTTTTAAGAGTCCAGTGGTACCAACCAACCTGGGTTATGCTAAAGTGACCGCTGTATAGACACTATAAAATGAGGTCTAGATCAGATGACTAACAGGAGTGCGTAAGGATGTGTTTGGAGTGCTCAGGGATGTAGCAGTGACAAATGCTTTATTAGTAATAAGTCTTTGCTAAATCTTAGTTCACATAATTTGTCATTAGATACGATGATCTTTTAAACATTTTTTTTTTAAAGGAATTCCATATTTAAATCAAGAAGAAGAAAGACAGCTAAGGGAACAGTATGATGAAAAACGTTCTCAGGCTAACGGTACAGGATCACTGTCGTACATTTCTCCTAATTCTGCCAAGTGTCCTGCAACAATTCCTGATGATCAGAAAAAATTCATTGAGAAAGTAGTGTAAGTAAAATTGGTTTGTATGTTCAGATGATGTTGAAACTAAATAATGATGTGTTTGTATGTTGAAACAGTTTTAATAGTTCACAAATTCTGAATGTTCTTTTTATTAAGTGTTTTTTTGTTATTTTGGGGAGAAAAAAGTAGATATAGAAGCAAATAATCTATTTCTTCCAGGGACCAGATAGAAGATTTACTGAAGAATGAAGAAAATGAAAGTTTGGAACTGGAGCCATGTACAGGGTCAGTTTCTGAAATTGCACATCTTCTAAAAAATGTTACTTATTTTGGGCATATTAGAATTAGGAAAATGACAATGAAGAGTATCTTTATTTGGGTTAACTGTAGAAGAATCTGCATTTGACTCCCCTGAAGCATGCGAAAATGTAATTTATATGGATATCATAGTCTGATTTGTGAGCTACAGCTTCTGGATGTAGTGACAATGTGTTTAAGAATGGCCAAGAAATGTTGTGGATGTGTAAGCCTCCTTTTGCTGTTGCTCAAGTGCTACATAAACCTTGAATATGTGTCTTATAAACAGATTTCTCAAATATATTAAACTATGAGTTACTCATAGCTGACACCGTCTATCAAAACTGATTTTAGTGTGTTTCCTCCAAAGTTTAGATTTGGAATCCCCAGATGTTTGGACAGTACAGTTATTTAAGAAATATTAGAAATAGTAGAACATTGTGAATCTGGGGGTGAGGTAACATCACTATACTGATACTTGGTAATCATGATTGAACAATATTTACTTATGAGAAGACATATGGATAACTGCACAGAGTAGTGTAAATGCCAGCTTGGCAACTGAACATCAGGAAACCCATTCTAAGTCTCTAGGTAGCCGTGCTTGTGCTTGAAAAGACTTTCTACAGTTTTCTACAGTTGAACATAGAGCTGGCTTTAACTGAACATCATTACTTTGGAATATTTTTGTAAGAGGAGTATTAGTAACACAATTGTCTTTTGATTTTAGGTTTCAGAGGAAATTAATTTATCAGACCTTGAGCTGGAAGTAAGTTACTGGTAATACTGCCTTGCTGAATATTTTTAGTATTTCTGATAAGAAATCTGGGTAATATCTGATCTATCTAACCTCAGAGGTCAAGAGTAGACTCTTACAGTATTTTGGAGATAAATTACATTAAAGTGGTTTGTGATCATTAATTTGAATATTTTAATACTTAGTATTTATTTCATCATTTGTGTCTAAAATCTGTTAGTAGAACAGCACAGACCAAAATTATAGAACAAATGCAACTTGAAAGGTTTTCAGTGAACAGAAGTACATATGCTTGTGGGCTTTACTTGAAAAACTACTAACTCTGTAGTAAGTACTGGTATATTTATAGTTTTCTGTTAAGATAGCAAGTATTAGCATTTCTAGTGGCGTAAAAATCCTAATTCTGGTAGTGATTCACTTCTCCTTTCTTGGCTTTATCTCTCATCCTTGCCTAAATATATTCCTTAAAACCTTAGGAGAAACTATAAGACTATAGAGATGAGATTTTCATTGCTATCACTGCTCTAGTAAAATGTGGGAAATACAGCAGACTTTTTTTTTTACATTTAGTTAATTCAGTGTTGTAACAGGAACTGCCTTTTGGTTACTTAGAGTGGAAGTGGAAAAATAAAGCATCTCAAAAAGTAAGCTTGAGAACTAATCTTAAAAAAGAGGTGTTTTCAAGAATTTTTATGTGTATTTTTTGAGGTATTGATATGATACCTGTAACTTCCAGTAGCACATAGTGTTACATGCGTCTGATATTCTTTGTCTTCTCTCAGTGTATGGAAGCACGTGTTTATAAATTGTAGTGTACACTCTGTGTGTGTATTGGTGAGAGAAAGCACAATTGTGAAGTTAGAATGGAGATAATTGAAGCAGAGAACTGTGAGATTATTGATTGCCCTTGTGTCCTGACATCTTCACAGGTCATTTTCGCTATTACAGCCTTCTGTTGTGCAACCGTGTTTGGATTCAACTAAAGTCTGTAATATGATGTGGCTTGAAAGTGAGGTCTAGGTTCAATACTGTGTGAGAAGTCAGGGTGGAGAGGATGCAGACATACTCTAGGATGTGTTCTTGAGCACTAGATTTAGTAGGAGATTAGCAGGAAGTTAAGGGTTGTTAATAAATCCTAAAATAAGTGACATGAAAGGCAAGCAATGACCGAAGAAGCTGTATTGTGGCTGCAAGTAAATGAGAACTTTCTCACCATTTTTTTTTTGAGAGCAGAGCTTCTGGATTGTAATGAAGTACCTAGATTTTTTTTTTTTTTTAAATTTAATGTTACTAAAGAAAGAAGTTAGAGGTTCCACAGCAATAGAATGGGAAATTACCAAAAAAAAAAAAAAAAAACCCAACCCAAAAACGTTTTAGTGATGGCTGCTATTAGCTAATGCAAGGAAACAAATTTAACTAGCCTATTGCTTCAAATTTTCCATTATTTTAAATAAAAAAACCAAAAACTTTTGCACTTAGGAGTTACAGTAATAGTGTAACATTAAATTAGTTTAATTACTATTTTGGTTTAAATATATTAAATGCTGAATTAATAACTACTTATTTATTTTAATTTGTTTCGATGCAGGTATCCAAAAGGTATCCATGTTGAAACTTTGGAGTCAGATAAGGTAACTAGGCATGTTACTACCTGTAACATTTGTTATGTTTAAAGGAAATCATATCACTCAACTTTATCAACTTTTGTAGCTTTTGGATCTAATTTGAGCTGTTACACAAAATATGAAACATTTTTAATAAATGATAAAATGGTCCATACAGTAGAAACAGTCATGTTGCCAAATAACTGCAGCTGAGGTATGACTGAATTTCCTTTACAGTATAAATGTAAAGAAACTTGCAGTGGTCTTAAATATGAGCTTCTCAGAGTTGTTCCTCCAACTATCCATTTTTCATTTTAGAAGGAGAGATATATTGTTATTAGTAAGGTAAATGAAGAAGAACGAAAAAGAAGAGAACAGCAGAAACAAGCAAAAGAACAGGTAAATAAGTTCATTGTTACATGAAAGAGGGAGGGGCAGGATTTATGACTTCAACTGTTTGTGCAGAAATGTGTGATAGGCTTCAGCATTTTCCTTTTGATTGGTTGTGGCTGTTGTCTGAAATTGGTTTTCCAAATTCTATTAGTTAACTTAGGGTTTGCAGTAGAGCAAGAAGAGTTGCAAGGCACTCTGCAAAATTTTAAAGAATAAGTAATTGTAGAATACTGAACCAATATTTTGGAGCAGTGCATTTGTCCTTTTATGAATCTGCTCTATCAGAGAGGCACAGTGTCAAGACTTTCTTTCTCTTCCATTCTCCCTGAAGTAAAGTAGAATGATGAGACAAGCAAGAGTTTGGGAAGGGGTATGTTTATGGTATTTATCTTGCCAAGCAACCTTTAAGCATGCTGGGGTCCTGCTTCCTAGGGGGCAACTGCACACCTGCCTCCTGGTGAGAAGTGGAGAATTAATTCTTTTGACTTTGCTTGTGCATACAGGTTTTACTTTTCTTACTATACTATCACTATTGATTTGTGAGTAGTTTTGCCTTCATTTGAATTTGTTTTGTTTTGTTGGGAAAGGGGAGCGAACAAAAGAGAGAGTGTTTAGCTTGTGGCCAGGGTCAAACTACTACAATAGTCTGTGACTTACCCTACTTCACTGTCAACTAGAACTACATATAAAACTGGAATTCCATCAGCAGCATCCTGCTTTGACCTTATGTATCTTCCCAGTATTGACATGTCCTCTGTTGTCTGTTCTTGGTTATGTCTGAGAAACAGTTTAAGCCAAACAGAGTGTGTCTGCCAGTTGGCAGGTACAGGTTTGATAGTATTTGTTTTACTGATACCAGAATCTTTGGTTACAGGAAGAATTGAATGATGCAGTGGGATTTTCCAGAGTCGTCCATGCCATTGCTAATTCTGTGAGATAATATTTTTTTTTAATACATCATTTGGTTGTAAGAAAAAAAAATCAAGAAAGAATTCTTTAACTCAAGTGTAAGTAATGCTTAATGTGCTTTTCACAGGGCAAACTTGTTATAGGGCACAATATGCTGCTGGACGTTATGCATACCATACACCAGTTCTATTGTCCTTTACCTGATGTAAGTAATCTTTTGAGTGTTCAGATGATTAAATAAATTCCTTAGTGTATTTGTTTGCAGTCTTAGTGCCAAACATCCTTGTGAATGGAAGCACATGACACTCTATTGAGAAAACCAGCAAAGTACACTTGTTACTTTGGGGTACTGCGTTAATTCCTTAAATCTTAGTGCAGAAAGCTTAGCTGGATGGAATCCTTCTCCTTTATGTTTAAAAAATGTTTAAATTAAATATTGGAACTGAATTGTGATTTCTGCTGTTATCTGTTAGTACTTCAGAAAGCACTTGGATAATGGCAGGTTAATTTAATCAATGTTAACATACTGGTTTGTGTGGCTGTTTTCCCCCTGCAGCTTACAAAGTGGGAAATGCATGTTTTCATATAATACAGTACAATTAAGAATAAGAAATCTTGTAGCAGGATGATCTTCATTGACATGGAGATGGGGAAATTTTGAGATACCAGTAGGGCAGTCTAACAGTTCATGACTGCATTAGTCTAAAAATTACGTTGAACTAAGCAATGTGTTGGCACCAAGGACATAAAAGAAGGGATTTGTTGAAAGGATGGCCTACATGATGGTTGTATTACTTGCAATTCTCAAGGACTTGTGTGAGTTACCGGAAGAACTCAATTATAAGATAGGAGAGTGAAGTTTGGGACCTGTTCAGACTGTGCTGGAATATAATCAGTTGTCATTTGTTCTCTGCTCTGATCTAAACCTCTAGGGAAGCAACTTCCCTCTTTCTAGTGACTGCTTATATTCCATTGAAATACTAAATACTGGGAAGACTGAAGTAGAACTGTTAGGACAGTTGGGATTAGAGGTCTGAGCTGTGTAATAGTAGAACATTTCTCTTATGAATCACAGACAAATCAGAAATAAGTGGGCTGTAGTTCTTTGTGGCTGCAGGCGGTGTTTATGGTAATGCAGACAAATGCATCTCTTACAAGGCGAGAAATCAGACACTGTATCTGAGTTTTAGAACCTGATTGGATAACTGTAGTTACTGCAATGTATTGTACTGAAACTGAGATACAGTTATTATTTGGAATTTACCTTCTGGTTTACTGTTAAATTAGGACCTGAGTGATTTCAAGGAAGTAACATCGTGTGTCTTTCCCCGGTAAGTTCTTAGGTCAAATTTTTGGTTGTTTTAGTATAGTTTTAGCAAGCTGACTTTTTATCCTAGCCTTGTAACCTAACCATTAATGGGAATAAAAATGGGAACGAGTTTGATAAATACAAGTTTCTTTAAAGTATTCTATAGAACGTTTTCTCTGGAAGAACAGCGTTACTGTTCTACTTGGCAAAAGATGTGGCTTTGCTGGCCCCTTGGTTTTGGCGTGATGTTTGGTGTTTTGAATCTGCACTGCATTTGGAACAAGACTTATTTGTTATTTATTGTTTGCATCTCTTGCTGTTGCTTAGTTGCTGTATTTTTCTCATGCTGAACAAAGTCGAAGTGTGGTTTGGCTGCCCTAAGTTCTGAGAGTTGGTTTTCAGTAGAGTGAAGCTGCTATTTCCCAGCTAGTGGACCAAAACACTTCTGAGAATTTGGTAGAATGGACATTCTTCTGTTGCAACTTATTTAGCTCTTCTTTTGTTTCTAGACTATTGGATACTAAACTGATGGCAAGTACACAACCTTTTAAGGTAAATTGATAAAATACTAGAGATTGTGTGAGTTTTTGTTTTCTTGCTTTGGATTCTACTTGTTTGGTCCTTTGTACGTAATAACGAAGTGTATTTGATTAAGAGCTTTAAGAAGTCTGAAGAAGTTAATAATCCATATACCTTTTTGTGATGTATCTGCATACAGATTCAGTAATGCAGCTCAGCTAATCTGAAGTGTAGGAGCAGCTTTCTGATTATCTGGCTTCTTTCACTGCCTTTGTATTTCTTTAAGACAGCAGTATTTACACTTATAAAACTATTCAAGTGTTCAGTCAGCAAGCACATTCTAATGCTAACCTTGAATGTCATCAACTATTATAATCAGTATTAATGGTATTTGCTTTACTGCCATGTGCTGTCTTTTCCGTGCCACATGTACCATGCATGGAGGCAGATTCAAGCAGAAATACCACTTAGGCATAATTCATCATCAGGATCTGAAAAGTATTCATACATGCATGTGACTCATGTTGTAAGTGAAGCAAGTTAACTTTCTAAAACTTGTCTTGACAGACTTCTTTGGTGTGTTAGCTTGAATGAGGCTACGTATAAATCCTTAGAGAACACAAGATGGCAGCAGTGAATACTCGTTTTATCCTACCTGATTTCAATACCTAGGGAAAGTGTGCTTGGCAGTGGCAGTTAATGATGTTTTTTCTTGCAGGACATTATTAATAATACATCCCTTGCAGAACTGGAAAAGCGTTTAAAAGAGGTTCCATTCAACCCTCCTAAAGTTGGTAAGGATATATCAAAATGGTCTCGTTTTTGAAATGTTTCTTTATCAGAGGAAAGTGTTTTGATTGTTTTTGTTCTGGGTCTGAAATATAAATTCCTCTGTTAATTAATTTTGATGAAAGGGACTTAAAACATGGATAATAAACATGTAGTGCAGTTAGATTTAGAACTGTTTTTGCAAATCAATAGGACTCTTTCTGTGTTATTCCAGATAATAAAAGAATGGATGTATTCAGTGAACAGCAGTTGCATCATCTTGTAATGATGGCGTTTTTGTTTCTGTGTTGATTTTTGATGAGTAACTTGAAACTGTTTTAAAAGCTTTTAATTTGGTTGTTCTTGCTGTCCTTCAAATCAAAGCCAGAGCACTCTAATAGGCAAATAAACCCAAGAAAAAAATGCACACTAGTGAGTTCTAGAAATTAATAAAGTTCCTTCAGAAATCGATAAACTTCAACTTTCTTTGCTTTCAGATGAATGAAAGGATATTTAATCAGAGGGCAAGCTTATCTCAGAGTTCTGGAATTTTTCTAAACTTCTGGCTTAGAAAAGGGAGGTCAGTGCTGAACAGTGTATTAGAAGGGAAAAAATCTCAATGCTTAGTCAACAAGATGAATGATACTTTCTTACATTGCTGAATATGCAGAACAGATACACTTAGGCTGTAGTAACAGGAGGGATGACAAGATGGATTATCTACACTCTCCTTGGACAATGAGCAGGAGCTATGGATGCCTAGACCACAGTAGTACCATGAATATGGAATGTACAGCAGTTGCATGCAGACGTGGTTTCTTCTCAGGATATAACATAATTTGGCAACTGTCAGGTACTATTTTTTGCTGGTGTAATATAAAATATAACTTTACTTTTTCTTGAGCAAAATATGACCATAACAGTTAACTGACTCGTGTTAAGATTTAATTGGAGGTGATTAATGTGGTTCAGACCATTCAAAGCAAAGCATGTTTTAAAAACACTAGAATAAACGAAAAGTTAACAAATGTATGTTTTCTTTTGGACATGCATCTATTAAACAAAAAAGTTAAACACTAAGACATGTCCTTTTTGGCTCAGCCAATACAGTTTTTAACATTGTCTGAATATGACAACTTTAACTGAATGTTCCAAGGGCTTATCTGAAGAAAGACCTGGTGTTTGCAACTCTAGTTTTATATAGGGAGTTCTGATTCAGGTTTCTTTTACGAAATACATCAAGTATAGATATCCATTGTAAAATTTAAGCTAGCATTTTTGTATCCCTGTTTTAAATCCATGCATATTTCTGTCACGGAGACTTGGGCACTTCTGGACATTTCAGACAAGTACTTATTAAAGTGTCCACTTTCAGAGGTGATTCAAGGGATACTTCTCAAGGTCTTCAAATAGACATGAGGCATGATTGTCAGTAAAGACATCCTTTAATCACTTAATTCTATCTTAATTGTTTAAATACCTTGAAAAATCTGGCCACAGACCAGTGGTTGGCAAACAGGTTAAAAGGTGAGTTTTCAGTTAACCTGATTGTTCTTTTGCATGCAAGACAATCAGGAAAACATGATGCTGTGTGGGGAATCCTGGTGTTGTCATATTAGAATTACTGCTCTGGTTTGGCTGAGTAGATATGTGATTAATAACTTAGTAGGAAGAAGTTTCTACCCTAGGGGCCTATTCTTATTTAAAAATACAAACCAAAACTGTCCACTTTTTAGAACTTTAGAAATTTCAGAACTCTGAATTTTCCATAATTCTGAAAATAGTATAAATGTACCCAAATGATGTTCTGCTCTGACAGAGTAAGTGTGTGGGTAAGAATACATGGCTGCCTGGAACTTCTGTGATGATCTGTTTACAAATGATTATTTTTTCTCTCCTTAGAAAGTGCAGAAGGTTTTCCAAGTTATGATACAGCTGCTGAACAGCTTCATGAAGCAGGATATGATGCTTACATTACTGGACTGTGCTTCATTTCCATGGCTAATTTCTTAGGTATCTATCAAGTCTTTTTCAGACTTCCTCCTTAGTGCTGTCTGCAGCTGCTTATTACATACTGAATTTCTTCTTCATTCATCAGGTTCATTCCTCAGTCCTCCAAAAAACCATGTGTCTGCTAGATCAGAACTCATTGAACCTTTTTTTAACAAGTAAGTGGTGGTTGCATTAAAAGACCTGCTAAAATATGGACTTGTAATACTGGCCTCAGAGTATATACCTTCAGCCTCAGAATCAATGGCTTAACTGCGTTTTTCTTTACACTTCAGTTTTGGCTGGCTGTCTGGTTCGTGCTAGTGATGCTATAAAGAGGCCAGAGTTCGTAAAGTAAATAGCTTTTCTTTTGAAGAGAATGATTTAATTTCAACTCACTTGTAAAAAGATGCTTAGAAGATTTCCTGGGTTACTTTGATGGCCTTGTCCATACTACTGTTGAAAATATACTTACATTTTAGAAAATAATTTTTGGAATAAACTTTGGAAGTAGTGGAACTGCAGAAAAACTGGTCAGATGTTTTTTATGTTGTAGGATGCTGTCAGATACTGCCGAGGTAAAACTCAGTACACTAAATGGTCTGGAAAAAAATAAAATAAGTAGTGTAATATCAATCAAAATAATTCAGAGGTATTGTATTAACATTATCTAGTAACCTGTATTTAAGAAGGCAAAATAAACATATGTGCTCATTAGTATTTAGGTCAATGGTACGATCAGTATTTTGCTTTTGATTGCACATTCATGCAGATTACTTGAACAAATTGAAGTAAGACTTGAGAATTCTGGAAGTCTTTATGCACAGATTTGATTCTTTTCATACTTAATCTGTACGTTTTACCTCATGAAGCTTCTAAAGATCATATAACCTGCCACTTAAAGACAAAGGACTTGAAATTAAAAAACTTGACTGTTGAAAGGACAAACCCTTTCAAACCCTGTGATAGAGGAGTTGCTAAAACTAATTATTTTAGCTTCAGATGATCCAGAGAAATCAGGGAGCAGTCATGATCAATGACTTCCAGCTTTCATTGGTCTGGAAGCCAAATTTCTATAGTGCTAGCAGTTAGGTGATGACTTTCCTGACGCAGACATATGGGGCAATAACTCCATGTATATCAGCAGACATTATGAATTGTATCCACATTCCTTAGACTGAAGATGGACCTGTAGTCACCACTTGATTTGAATGTGAAAGTGGTGACAGAGTTGACCAGCATAATTTAATTTTAAGGCAGGCTTGTTTTCATTAACACCAGTGTGCACACATGTGCAAACTAGTAGATGCCAGGTGAGTGGGTTAAGTTTTTTCAGTCATCAACCAAAATGTTTTCAGTTCTCTCCAGAGATGTGTATCTGAAACAAATAGAAGCTGAAACTTGTGAAACTGTCACAATAATACATTAAATTTAAGCTTTTCATGTTAATGGTGTACCTCGAATGTGACATTTTAATTTTTTGAGAGGAAGGCTGCTTTGTATGTTGAGGCTTCAGAGTTAACACTAACTCTAACAAAATGGGAAGTTAACAAAAATTGTCGGGAGAACAACTGTTTTGGGGTTTTTTTTTTAAGCAATAACTTAAAATTACTGTTTACAAGAAAAAGGGAAGTTTGTCCATTCTGTCATTTTTTCAGAACTCATAGCTGTTTCAGAAAAGCTATGTTAGTTTTGAATCACAAAGACTCACTGTGTTTTCCTTTCACATGATCGTTAATGGTGTGCCGTATTCTAACATCTGCCACCTCACCTCAGTCAGAGCTTGGAAATGAGACTATCTCACCTATTACTTACAGTGACCAGGCCAGAGCCTGGATTTTTAAAACTAGTATTTCTTCTATAATGCAAGCTTGCAAGCAGGAAAAAGACAACTTCATTTATTTAATTAGTTTTTTTTTTAAAAAAGAAAAAAATACTTAAGTATATATTAGAAGTCGGAGATATTAGATATTTAAATGTACAAGTCATTTGCTCTGTTCGTAATGCCCTTGCAAACCAAATCTCTGTTTCCAGCACTTGGTTTCTTTAACACTTCCAAGTAGTATCCAGGGCTTGTGCAGTTTAGTTATCTTAAGGTCCCTAGTCAGTCTATTGCTCCTCATGGTTTTTGCAGGTGTACTCTGGGCTGCCAGTTAGTTTCCCACTGCACTTAGTTTAGTTAGTGGTCTAGAAGCTTTCCCTAGCTGAGCATCCTCTTTTCCATCTGGGGAGAAAAAAAACTATCTTCCTCCTTCCTCCAGAAGTTCTACCTGATCCTGTGGGCAGCAGTCAGAACAAGGAAACCTTTTCCTTTGTGCTGTAGTCATGTTCTTCAAGCAAAACACAAACTACAACATGCAAACAGTAAGCTAAACAAATGAAAGTTGTACTATCTGTCACAAAGGTTTTTCTTGAAAGAAACTGACCACAGTAGTTTATTATAAGACAATTATCTAGAACCAATGTTTTCGGTTTGAACTATTATCAAAGTAGTCTTGAAAATGTTCTTTAAAGCAGACCACTTCTTGATTACTTGGGTTTCTTATAAAGTCTTAAGGCTCTGACTATTGGGTCCTAATACTTAAATACAGTTAAGAGAGAAAAGTTTTATATGGTAGGATTGACAAGATTTTGGAGATGTTTTCTGTTTGAATAAACTTGTCACTAATGTGAGTAATAGGAGTAAACTTAAAACTGAAAAAATCAAGCACTGATTTTTACGGACTTAACCTTCACTTTTTTCTGTAGTTACTTTGACCTTTTTCATAATGTCAGCAAAGTTTTGGAACTTGCTGACTTTCTGTTTAGGAATGGTGGCCAGCATATAGGTTAATGATCATATCAGGTTAATGATGTACAATAGGTAAAATCGTTAGTTTCAGCTTCGCGTAAGAGCAGAAGTGATTAAAATCAGACTTTGCCTTAGGGTTGCTTGACTCCTTTAGGTGTAATTCAGTGAGTGTTGTGGTAAACAACTCAATAAGCTAAAAGTTCCAGAAATGCATTTTTGTAATCTTTATGCTTCATTGTATATAAAATGTCTTTGTAAAATCATGTTCATGTGAGCGCTCCGCTGTAAATAATCCCTGATGATGGAACTTTTTATACTGTAATAGCTAAACTTTTGTGTGTGTACTTCAGGCACTACATGTTGTGTTGTAAACTTCAGAAATAATTAGAGGTTTTTGGTTTTTTTTTTAGCTTATTTCATTCAGAGGGATAACTATTCTTTCGTATCTCCCTTTGCCTACCCACAAACCCTTACCTGACTTGCAGTGACAACTTTATTTCTTTGGGTTCCTTGAATGCTGTATTTTTTTCTTCTGATGTAACTAGAGGCTAAGGGGTGAAAGAGTTATAGAGAAATGAAAATAGTATCTTTTATTGCTGTGAATAGCATGATGGTCTGTAGAAATATTTATGATAAAGACAAGTGAACAACTGCATTCCAATAGGCTTTTCAGTGGTAGAAGTAACTCTGAAGACATACTCAAACTCCTAAAAAACTCATGAGTGTGCAGTGTGGTACAAAGAATTTCTAGGAATTACAACTCACTCTCCATCCTTAATGTTTTTATTTGTATCAGCTGTTACTTAGTTGAATACTGCAACTGTAATCTGATAACCATTTTAGAAACTTTTTTGAAGTTTGGATAGTGAAGTTAGTTTAGTTCTTCAGTGAACACTATACACAGCAAATGTTTTATGATGGGAACATGGCATCTACACCAGTGACAGGATTTTAGGCTGCTTATTTTGGAGGGAAGTAGGTTTTCAGAGCTATTGAATATGAACTTTCAATAAAAAAATCATGGAAAAGCTCAAACTCCAAAAGCTTGAATGTTCTGAGAAACTCATTCATTACATGTTAAAGGCCAGAAGACTCATCTTGGTTATCTCTGCTAAAATGTCATAATGACTTTTACCGTTTTAAGATCCATTCTGTCTAAAGCATAGTGGAGTGCTCAGAAAATTGGATGATATATATGGATTTAAAATGACAGGTTTGTCTAAATCCACTGTGTAACTGGCTTTTCCCTCACAGAACTGCTACTTTTCAATATTCATTTCCTTACTTGTTTTAATGGTTTACAACAGTAGCAGTTTAAGGCTTCTTTGTTCTTGTTTTGTTTAGTAAGTAAAATTACTACCATGATGCCATGTAAATTCTTTAATACAGAGTGTCAGATAATGAATTTGACTTCACAGAGTCTATTTCTTTGAATATAGCTTCATATAGAGATGATTGAGATGATTAATTCTGTTTCTTCAGAAACAACTTCTAAAACTTTGTAAAATGGAGCGTTTATTAACTTTAGGCAGAACTTTGCTAATGGTGCTTTTCCATTTTGCTTCAGGCTGTTTCTTATGAGAGTAATGGACATACCATATCTCAATCTGGAGGGACCAGACTGTAAGTAGCTTATTTCATTGTAAGCTTGCTACCACTCCGATAAATTTCCTGAAGGAGGAAGTATGAGGATTAATTACTGCATATCTAAGGCATGGGGCATTAGCTGTGTTTAGGTTACTGGCAGCTTATCAAATGATCTAAATGTTCCCACCTTTTGAATGAAATAGTTCTTCAACTTTGACCAGAGAACCTACATTGACTAGATTGATTAAAACAGATTAAAATATTGTAACTAAATATAACTGTTTGAAGTCAAAGCTTTATGCTTATTTGGGTAATTAGTATTATTAAGTACCATGGCGTGTATAAAGTAGGGTCTTAAAGCTTTTGCCCCCTCCCCAGCAGGAAATGCAAGATGCAAACTAGTGAATAGTGAAGAGTTCTGAATATCTGACTGCTTTCCTTCGTTATTTCTGTGCAGCAATTCCTTTATCAATACACCAGCACTCTTCTGCCATGTGAGATTATAATTACATAAATAAAAAATAGTACTTGAAATATGTTTACATTTCAAGATATTTCAGGTTACAGGGCTGAGACTGTAATGAATTGCTAATACATTTAATGAAAACAGATATTTTACTAGTATGAAGTTCCTTCTGTGGGATGTTACACTGCGGGAGAAAACTTCTAATGAGTTACTACGAATGTCTTCACTTACAAAAACGCAAAGCCTTGTAGGGCAGTCAAGTCTTCAATTAGAGGAAAACTTTAATTTTGTACTGTGAAATCAGATGCACAAATGTCTTGAAAATGACACCCATCTGGAATCAATACTGATATGAAGGCATAGTCCATTCCATGCATGGGAAAGCTTAGACTGGAGGATGACCCTTTATTAGATGCTAGTTTAATAGTAACAGTATGCAGTTCTATAAAGATAGAAGTAACTACTGGAGAGGAAAATAAATGCTGTAAGGCCATGTGTTTAAATGCAGTTGAGTGATTAGATCACTGAGCTCTGGCTCTGCAGATGTGTTGGAATGGTTATCTAATTATGTTGCATACTTGTTTCTCCAACTGTTTGATATTGAGTAGAAGAATGGATAAATACTTCAGGTCATTGACAGAATGCCAAAACTACTAAGCTGTAAAGATGCTGCTTGCACTTGCTAGCCAATTTACAGGATTGTTTTGATATTTTGCCAAGTAGAGTTGCCAAAAAAGAGTCTGCTTCTGAAAGTCTGTCTCTTTTATCTGAAAGCCACTCCTGTAGAACAGACTGATGCAGATGTTGCAACAGAATCTGAACCTGGGAGACTTCCTAAGATTCAAAATGGGAAGTACAATCAGGGTGGTGTGTGGCTGCTTCTTTAAACTTATATTTTTGTTCTGAGATGTAAATGCTATTGTAGATTGAGGGACTTGTCTGGTTGGTTGTTATCTGTAAGGAGTACTTTTGCAGGGAAATAAAAGCATCCAAAGAATAGTACCACACTTCTGTAGGAGATCCATTTGGAGGCTGTATTTTTTTAAAATATAAAAGGTGAGATGGGCACTAGATGACTGTTGTAGGTATGGATGAATTTGTCTGTTTGTCCTGTGGTGTTAGAGCAAGCTCATGCAATTTTTTTCTAGAAATAATGGAGTTTGGCAATGTGCGGTGGTTAAATAGTGCTTAAGGTTAAGTAGTGTTTAATATGTGAAAGGGACTTTTTTTTTGTTACTGTGTATTGTAAACTTCAGAAAGAACGAAGTTGCTGCACAAAATGGCTTTTGAGTAGAATGTGATTCAGTTTCTCGTTTTTGTTGGCAGAAGATACAGAGGTTTAACAGAGGAATCAACATGGATTTAGGAATAAACTCATACTGGAGAACTGGAAATAGTTTCTTCTCTCTAATAGATAGAAAAAGGCAGTTCTAACACCAGGAACTGGAGTTGTTACAGTTACAACTTTTTACTACTGGATTGAAAACGCTTTAGCCTTTGAATTGCTGCTATACAGCAATGAATTGATCTTCGTTAGTAAATTAGACAGCTAATTAGACACCATGTTACAACTTATCATCGTGTTCTGGTCTTCCGTTTTCTTTCAACTGAGAAAGTAAGTTCTTAAGTGAAGCAAACCAAGTAGCTGGTCAAAACAAACTTTATGAAACTTCTTTTCTCATGACTTTATTAATGAAAACTATCTCATGACAGTTTTCATTATTGAGATGAGTTACAACTATATTATTGCTACCATAAGTACATGCCTAATGGAGCTTTTGTGAAGATTTTTGGTTTAGTATTTTAATGCTACAGTTGAGTACATGCTACAGTTGCTTCCTTAGAGAGCAGGCACATTTGGAAATCTTTGTCCTGTTTTTTCTTCTTTCTTTATTTCTGGAAAAACTACCTGACCATATTGGGTAACTTTTTTAGGATATTCTAAACATAACAGGAATGACTCTTTTTTTTAACAAATACTTTTTTTTTCACAGTGCAACCAAAACGAGATCATGTTCTTCATGTCACTTTTCCTAAAGAGTGGAAAACTAGTGACCTATACCAGCTCTTCAGTGCCTTTGGTAAGTGATGTAGTCTGTTCTTCCATATTTTTATATGTATTTTTAAACTGTTTTTCATTAGCAAGTACCTTTTGGTTTCGTTTGTTGTTTAATTTGTGGACGCAGACTTATTCTTAGTATTGGCAGTGATGAATTGCTTTTGTAATTTTTGAGTGGTGTCCTGTGGACTTCCTTTGTAATGATGTGTTGAATATGTCTGCCTTGGTTAACGGCTCTTTTTGTGTGGTGTTTGTTGAATGTTGTAGACCTTCGACCCTTTTATTTACAGCCTCTCCTGGAAGGAGGTAAGAAGTGGATAAAGAAAATGGGGCATGGTTTGAAAGGTGGATCAGGGTTTTAGAAAAAAAAAAAAAAAGATTGATTCTGTAGTCTGCTTAAAGACATGAGCTAGCGTATGGGAGCCTAGGCAAGCAAGCAAACCTGGGGAGAACCACTTTGATTTCAAGATGGGGAACACCATCCAAGTCTGAAGAAACAGGAAAAAAACTGTCTAATAACTAGACACTAGTAGTCATGTTGTTCCTCTACTAGTGTTAAATGTATATAATCCTAATTAATTGATAGTCAACTCCTGATACAAAACCATCTCAGCAGAAAACAGACGTTGTGCTTTTGGTCCGTAAGAGCAAGAATGATCTTTCATACAGTCCTGTGTTGGATGTTGTTTCCAAGGTTATTCTTGCAGATTGGTTTCTAGTTTGTTATTGAGAGATAAGGTGATGCTTCCAAAGGAATTTTCTTGGCTTGCAGATAGTTTGAGGTGCATTGTTTTGGTGCTTTTGTGGTTTGTTTTGTGTTGTTTCGAAGAGATACCTTCTCTCCATTTTCCAAGACATTTATGTAAAGCAAAAATTCCTCTCATTAAAATAATCTTTTGCATGGTTTTCCAGAAATACTTGCTCACAATACTTTGTTGAAATTAGCTTATTAAATGTTATGTGTAATAGACATTTATGCATCTTCCTCAAATTCTGTAATAAGGCTTTTATTGGGAAACAACTATTTATCAAAGTGTTTATTTGAGAAAGGTTACCTTCTCATTTAAAAAGGGCACAGAGCTGTTGGAGAGAGGCCAGGGCGGGGCACAAAGATGATTCAAGGTCTGGAACACCTCTTCTGTGAGGATAGGCTGAAGGAGCTGGGGTTGTGCGTCTTAGAAAAGAGAAGACTCTGGGGGGACCTTAGAGCTGCCTTCCAGTACCCGGAGGGATCCTACAGAAAGACTGGAGAGGGACTTTTCATAAAGACCTCCAGCAATAAGACAAGGACAATATTTTTAAGCTGAGTGACAGTAGGTTTAGACCAGATATTAGGAAGCATTTCTTCTGTATGATTGCAGTGGAGATGCTGGAATGAGTTGCTTGGGGAGATTGTGGATTCCTTCTCCTTGGGGGTGTTCTAGGCCAGGTTGGATGAAACCTTGAGATACCGAATTTGAGAGGTGTCCCTGCTTATGGCAGGGAGATTGGAGTAGATAATCACTAAGGTTTCTTCCAAACTAAGCTGTTCAATGACTCTATTTAAAAAAAAAACACAAAAACTTTGCTGTACATGAGTCTTGGCAGAGCATGTATGACTGAATTTGTAATTTACCTATTAAAAAAATAAAAATTGCTGTAGTTTCCTGGGTTTTGTGCCCTGATCTTTAAAGTCCTGGTACCAGTTTGGTCCATTGGAATATAATCACTGTGAAAAGTCCATATCTTTACATGTATTTTTTAAGCACATCTGTGCCTAGTCTCATGAATGGGACTTTTCCTTTTTGGAAATAAGCAAATGAAGAAATGTTCTGTTGGCTACTACTTGAACAGTGTAGTGCAGTTGTTTTCAAACAACGTTGTATGTTGCAAAAGGGTTAGGGGCAAACCTAAACCTAACACTGAAATAAATAACTGCTGTGGTATCCATAAGGATGTTTAATCACCAGTATAAAGATGGAAGTAGTCAATCTTGTCACTGCTGTGCCCGCTGTGGGTGACCATGCTAATTTAGAGTACAATACTGCTCCTTTCACCTAGAATCATGAGTGGGTAAGGGTCTCTGCACCTTTAGATAAAGGCAGTTCCTTCTGACTTACAATCTGTACTGCAGCATGATGCCAGTATAGTTGTGGCTATGATTTGATATTCCTGATTGGGCAATCTAGAATGTGAGAATGTAGAAAGTTACTGAGATTTTTCTAGAATTGCTGTTACAGGAGTAAAAATCAAGGCAGCTTGGACATTTTTTCTATAGGCTTTTAAAGACTCTGCAGTAGGATTTTTCTGATGTTGTCAGCTCCACCCCTTTGGTGTTGGTGTGAAACGCAAGCACAGATCGCTGCCACCAGGGGTCATGCTTACACATCTCAAAATACTAATACTTGATTTTGAAATTCTCATTTCTGTCACTTCTCCAGGTTACAGAGCTGAATGTGTTCATACTTTGATTTACAAAATCCTGGCTTTTGGGTAGTAGTTAATCTGTATGTTGTTTTAGCTCTTATTCCCATTATATCTCAAAACAAACTAGGTTATTCCTTCCAGAATTCTCACACTATTTTAAATGTGACTAGTAAGAGAGAGAGGGTGGTGCAATGTGAGGATAAGTGATTTGCCAAAACAAAGTGGCAGCATCTGATGTGAATTATCCAAATTTATTATACTGGTTGAACAGAAGTATTTGTAAACTAAGCTTTTATCTGGACTAAAAATCAGTTGTTAAATAGAATAGTAACATTAATCTGACTTCATATAAAAATTATTTTAGATTTGTTTAGCCTAGTATGAATTAAAGCAGAGTTGTAATCTTGGGTGAAGCTTCTAATGAAAACCTTGAAACAGCTGAAGGGCTATAGTGTCAGACTTGGAAAATTGTTTTGAGTTTGCCTCTCTAGGAGGAGTGTTCGTGTTCCTGAAGTCTTTCAGTGCTGCATGCATACCAACTGGACACCTGTTCATGCAAGATGTTTTTATAGTCCCAGGGGTGACTGTAGTTTCACTGTACAAGTACTTACATTACTATGCAGTCTCTTAGAATTTCTTGAAATTCTTCTACCACACTATTTATATTCTTTTGAGCTCCTGTTCACACAGATTTGTGAACTTTGACTGGTTTTGGAGTGGTGGTTTTTCGGGTGTGGAGTTAGTTTTGGGGTTTTCTGTTTGTTTTTCACGTTTGCTTGGTTGGTTACTTTTTGTTCTGTTTTGTTGTTGTTTTGTGTGTTTGTTTCCTTTTCTGTGTTTTCTCTCGGTTTTGTGGAGTTCTGAATCCTCTTTTTCTCTGTGCATTTCTGGACTTGTCTCCTAATTCTTTTGTGCCAATGTCTCTTTCAGCTGTCCTTGCTTTCTTTGTACTTTCTCTTCTTTCCAGAAAGGTGGAAGTTTGTTAACCCTTCTCAGTTATTTACCAGGAAACTGTTGTTTGTGTTTAGTATATGCCCTTGCTCATAGAATGAAGACTGTAACTATGTTTATTGTTCGATTCAGTCAGCATCCAGAAGCTGTTAACAGTTGTGTCCAATGGAATGTACTAATAAAATTCCTGCTTATATGAAGGTCCCTGTAGTCTTGATACCTATCCTAAGTATGTAATTGCCACTGACAGTTATGTAAGAAATGTATAAGAGTAAAACCAAGGCAAAATGAGTTTTCTGCAATTCCTGTTAACAATCTGTGACTTAAAGACTCAGGAGCTAGAGGTCACATTTACATCTTTTAGTTTGAGCCTTTCTCAGCTTTTTGTAAGTCAGTCTAAAATACTTTATCCTGTATATATTTTTGTCTTCCACAGCACTTGGTGTCAGTTCCCTGACTGCATTTAAACATTGTGTAAAAAATTACTCTGATTTTTAAAGTTCTGTATATTTTATTAGATGTCCCTGAGTTTTACAATGAAATAATGAATCCCTCCCATACATATTTCATATTTTTTTCCTGTTCTTACATCTCCCCCATGGACATCTATAGACATCTCCCTTATATTTTTCTTTTGAAAACTAAGTTCTAGTTTACCTAGCCTTTTATGCAGAAGCCTTTCCGTAGCTCTGACCGCTGTGGTATAAAAACTGAAGGGAAATATGCTTGAATTACGTAATCCATCAGTATTGGTTTATTCTGTGGATTTTCTTGCTGTTTGCATGTTTGGGTTTACATAAAGTGAACTTTCAAATTAATTTCTAGAAAAAAAAAAGTAACAGTAGCTTTTTCTCAGAAGCAGCACATCAGATTTTAATCTACTGCTGTTTGGGTGAAAATGTTGTATTTCACTTGATAATTCTTTGCTTGACGTTACCTTTGTTTTTTTAGCAGGGGACATTGTTTGACATTGCACATAGTAGCAAGTAGACCAGGGACCATGTAGGCTAAGTGGTGTTCTTCAAACTTTCGAAGACATTTGATATATTCTAGAAGTGTAAAAAGAGAAATCAGTTTTATTTCCCTAGGGCTGGTATTCTGTTACAGTGCTATACATGGCTTATTTGGATTAGCGTTGCAGTGAACTGGCATGTGGTGATGGTGATTGCTAAAGACTGTACTGCAAATGCAGAAACATTTGCTTTTCAGGTCTTTATTGCCCTTTCCCCTTCATTTTGAAATGCACAGTATTTACTGAGTGCTTAGCAATTATTGCTAAGTGATCTAATTTATTAATATTGTCTCTGTTAAATTCCTATTTATTAATAATGAAATGTGACATAATCTGAAACAGGTTATCTCTTAAGCATGGAGAATTGCCTAAGAGCATTTGTTGCAGTTATCTTCAGATTACAGCTCAGTGTGCACTATGTAATGTTTGACTTGTTTTTAACATTGTATTTGTGATACGTATAAAGGCAAAACATTGGTAGATATTGAAACTCTCAATTGTCTAAAATACCAAAGTAATTCAGAGTGCAGCAGCCTTTCTACAGAAGTGAATGTGTATCTGATACTGAAATGATGTTTCATCACTGGGTTGGATTTTATTTTGAATTGATGCTTAGTAAAAATTGAAGTTTATTTGAGTAATAACTGAAACTCCTTCAGGAGATTCCAGTCCATCACTGATCCTGTTTGATATTTTACGGTGAGAGGGCAATTGCAAGATGTTCAGGTGATTTTTTTCTTTTCTTTTGCTGTGTTCAGGGTAGGCAGTGGAATTAACCAACCACATATATAGGAAAGGAGCAGAAAATAACACAGCACTTCCCTGTTGGAGCACTACGGAAGAGTATGGTCTCACACGGTTGTTCAGAAAATTTTGTAATTAATAATGCAAAAAAAGATCACTTGATACACAAATTCAGAACTGTAACTTGTTGATGTGCTTGGAAGAATGCTGAAGTGTGCAGTAATATCTGATATTTAAAACAAACTCAGTGCTGGAATCCTGTCAAATGCACTACAGTTTTGAGTTGCTATCATAAATCAGCTTGGGCTTTCCTTTTTTTTTTTTTTTTTTTTTTTTCCCCCCCCCTACCAAATACCACATTCTCCTTGCAGTAAAGACCCTTACCAATAGGCAGGAGAAAAACAAATTAGTAGAAATTGAATTAATTTTCCCTACAAAATGTTTAAATAAATTACAACATTTGACTTCTCAGTGTAGGCTACTCTTAATAGCACCATTAGACATGTAGTATTGGGAAATACCAGAAACCATGCTGAATTAATTAGGATTTTGGCAGTTAATAAAATGATTCTAAATTAAGGTCCTAAATAACTGACCGCTCAAATGTGTAGCATGCAGACTAACTCTAACTAGGCTTTTTAAAAATATATATCTATAATTTAAAAAATCTGTTTATTATCTGTCTGGATTTCCATGTGTAGGCCATATTCAATTTAAATAGATGAAAAGTCTGAAAATAAAATTCATTTTAGCCATTTTGCATCACCATTTTTAACATTGTTATGTCTGAAGGTTGAATAGTGGTGTAACATATATATAACTTGATTTCCTAGTCTGTCTGAAAAGAATTGCACCAGTGGATTGTACTAAAGGTACACTTAGATGAGGACAGATGTGAAAGAATTTCAGACTATAATATGATAATAAGACCTTGTGTCTGAAATAAGAATACTTTCCTTTGCTTTTTTTGGTTATGTGCTAATTTGACATTTTAAGCTGTGAATGGAGACACTTCTTTCCAGCTGCTGTTCTATTGCACAGTTTCCAAATGAAGTCCATGGTTTTGTGCACTGGTCTTCTTACTTACTTAGTTTTCATTGCACATCCTGGAAATGGTTTATAAGTAGGATCCAAACAAACCAGAGTTTGAAGATTGTGTCACAATAACTGTAGTTCTCCACTTGTGTGGTCAGTCTTGCCATACTCTCCAGCCCTAGTCTACTCAATTTTTTTGTTTCTTATGTTGAGTGTCTTTACTAGTAAAGGAAAAGTGGTGACTGAGGCTTGTCTTTAGGGAATGCTACTGTTCTGAATGATGGCTAAGTTTTAAAACCCAAAGAAATGTTTGTTATTTCGGTACAGAGCTGAAATCTACCAGAAAAAAAAAAGGGAAATTTGTGAAGAAAAAAAACAACACTAAAATTAACTGAATCGTTACAGGATTTATTAAAATTAAAAGGAAAAAAATAATAAAAGAAAGCTAAGAAGCAGCAGAAGAATACCCTGAAAGTGGAAAAAAGATGTGTCATTTTCCTCTTTTGGTCCTTACTCAAGTGGGTCTGAGGCTGTACAGGATGCATATGCAGCTGAACAGTTCCAGGCTCATGTACAACAGTGGACAAAAACCTTCTCAGGTGAAGTTACTCTTAGTTGAGTATCTTAACTTTGTCATGGCACATCAGAAAAAATATATGACTAAGCCTGTGATAAAATAGTCATAGTAATTTTTTTTTTTTCTTTTTCTAGGTAACATTCAGATTTCATGGATTGATGATACATCAGCATTTGTATCACTGAGCCAGCCAGAACAAGTACAAATAGGTAAGTGTTTCTGAATGTAAGTCAGCATTAAGACTTGACTTCTTCAGCTGGCTCCTGTAAAATACTCTGAGCCAACAGAGTCTGTGATCTCAATGCCAAAACTATACCCCCGTTTTAGCTAGCTGTGTAACTCAGGAAAGCATTGCTAGCACTTCTTGCTTGTCATCTGAGTTTCTGAAGCATTCATGATTTGTAAACTGTATGTTTTATAGTTGCACTATGAAAGGTCTAAGAGAAATGCTGTTCACAAAGCAGTGAGTACATGACATGATTGGAGGGAATGAGCTTTTGTCTAAACTATCTTAAGTAGAAATGTCCTCTGAGCTGTGCAATTGTAGATGATACGTCTGTGAAGTAGCAGCTTACCTTGAAGTGTCTGAAGCTTTTTATTTCAGACCTGATAAATCTTATGCAGGGTTTGGTCTCCATGGGTAAAGTTTAGTCTGATTAAAAATTGAAGGATTGGAATTGTTACACCTTTTTTCCCTTTACAAGAGGATTTGTCTTTGTGGTGAAATACTAACAGGCTGCCTAGAGAGGTTGTGGAGGTCTCCTTCTGTGGAGAATTTCCATCACATCTGCCTGGATGTGTTCCTGTGCAACTTGATGTAGACAAACCTATATTAGCAGGGAAATTGGACTAGATGATCTCCAGAGGTTCCTTCCAGCCCCTGTCATTCCATGATTCCATGACCTGATGTGCAGATGATCTATAGGTCATTGTAAGTTTATGTATTTTGGGGGTTTTTTTCCTCTTCTTTTTCAAGCTGATTGCTTGTTTCACTGAGTGAGACTTGCAAGACTACTTGTTTTCAATAAACCCCATATTTCTTTTTTTATACCATTGCATAAGCTGAAAGCCTTCCTAGATGGACTACAGGAACTTTCCCACTGCTGTGACCTCTGTTAGTTACCTGTTGCCTGGATGCTTGACATACACATTCACCACCGCTGTTTTTTAGATGTTGTGGAAAGAACTGAATGTCTGCAGAGTGTTTGAACTGAATATTTATGGCACTGCCTGTGTGTGTTTCTTTTTTTATGCTTTGCCAAATGGGGAGGCTTGTTCTGTGACCTGCATGTTAGGAAACAAGTATTTGTTTGAAAGCTCAGGTAATTATCCTTCACAGATTTTAATGAAATCAGTTTAGTAAAATCTCGTATATTAAAAACACTCAGCTAACCAAGCTGATAAACCATAGCAACCTCAGTTGCTAAAAAGTGGTGAGATACTTTTATTCAAGTTCTTGATCTTAAGTTCTTTAATGAACTACTTTGTGACGAAAAGTCACTATTTGTCCTTGTGATTAAGTGAGCTGTGTTTAAGTGAAGAACCTAGGAAGAGCTAACTCTGTGGCCTGATTTTTAGCCTGTTTATATAACTATGTCTGCATCTTCTGGACTAGATAAAAAGCTTTGGAGAACTATCAAATCAATATGACACAAGATGTTGCTGCAGACATACCTTTATGCCTACATTCTGAAGAACTATTTGTCTGACATTATTAATACACTATTAATACATGTAGTTAAAAGCACACATGCAGCTAAAACATTTGTGGAATATAAATGGGTTGAGAACATGAAGCATGTGTGGAAGTTTCCCTGCATTGGTAAGGTGGTCAGATTTACATTGTAAATGAGTCTAAGTACTGTAAAACCATCCAGACGTATTTTGCATCCTATTGATAAGGGAAATGTTTGAGAAATTCTAGGAAAATAGAATAGTTTTGAAATATCTGCATTAAGTATTACCTGATTCTAGGTCTGCTATACATTTTTAAAAGTCACATCAGATCTGGGATGTATCTTTGTTTTCGAGTTGCTGCAGCAATTCGTATAGTGAATATTTGACTGAACTAATGTAAAATTGTTGAGTTGAAGAGCAGGTCCTTTAAAGGCTGATCTGCAGCTGTGTGTACTCAGGATAACCAGTTGATCAGTCTGACTTGTTTTTAAATAGTGTTTTTTTCAGTGCCATTTTAATTCATTCATCTTTGTCGGTGTTAAATCAGAATTTGGCTTGTGATTTTGTTCATATTACTAGCTTTGTGTGACTGTATCTGAGGATTCTTATTGAAATAGTGATAACGTCGTGTCCTAAATGTGGAGCGTTGTTTTTTGACGCTGCTTTGAAAACTTTGAAATGCTTTGCTTTTACTGCAAGATTAATTTTTACATGATGAAAAGAGGGGGGGAGGAGATATTGTGGGTGTTGTTTTCAAATTGTCTGAGACATTTCAGATAATTAATTAAAATTAATTTTCATGCTCATTCTTAGCTTTCATATCAAACAATTGACAAACCTCTTAAAATATGACACTTTGCATAGGTCATGCTGTTCTATGCTATTCCTGTTACTTCTAACTGTTCTGGCACGAGGTATTTTAAGTGGACTAAAATCTTGTTCCTCTACACCCTGAGAATGTTAGGTTTCTCATCTTACTATTCATAGAAATCCATGTTGAATGTGTTGGTATAAAATGTATTTGTTGTTCTCCCAGTTCTGTTTAAAACAATGTTTGTGAAATACGTAATATCATGGACAGTAACCATTAAGACCTAATCAAAAACTGATTAAAACATTTGTCCATGTGTGTTTCTGTTTTAAAAAACAACAAATCTGATTAGCTGAATTAAACTAAAGAGTACCTCTTCAAATTTCACATGCTGATTAGCAGTATGTATGTGGCCAGAAAGACTGCACGTTCCAATTTTTTAACTTGCAGCATTACCCTGAAGGACCTATGATTCTTTGCTTAGTATAAAAAGACTTGTTTCCTCTTCCACTTACTTCCCCCTAAAGGAGTAAGTAGGGGAAAGAGCGGTATTTTTATAGGCAATTTTGGAGCTACTCCTCAATTTGAAACTGAGTATAGCATAGTTAAAACACATTGTGATGGTTTGGGAGTCGTGTCCCCCCCCACACTTTGTAAAATCACCCAGACCAAACTCAGCCAACTGGAAGTTAAGGACTGAAGCTCTATTTACACCTTAGCACAATATAAAAGCAGAGATATACACAATATACATGAATATTTACAGAAATATACAAGTTAAAGGTATTACAAAAACACAACACCCCTCCCAGAAATCAGAGTTCCCAGGAGGGGCTCCCAACCACCTTTTCACCTTCTCCCCCCACCCCCCCTTACCTCCAGGGTTTGACTTATGTGCAAGATGAGTTTGGAGGATCGACCAGGTGGGTTAGAAGCAAAGTGGTTAGTTAAGTTAGCAGAGAGGTCCAGACCAAAACAGGCTAGAAAGCCTCAACTCTCCGGGAGAGTGCCTTATCTGTGTTTGTGTTCTTATTCTTAAACATCTCAGCAAGGAGCGAAGTAGACATCATCACTGTTTTCCTTTCACAGCCTATAATTTTCTCCATTAAAATATTCCAGTTAGCCTCAAACCAGCACACATAAACCAGCACACTCAGGAGAAAAAAAGGAAACAAATCCCTTAACTTTCTCATTTTGATTCTTATGATAATGTCGAAGAGTCACTGTCTGGTTGTTCATCTGACTCACACATTGGCAGACTAGTCCAATATGAGTAGAAAAAAATGCTGCTTGTATAAAGCCACATCACTCTACAATTAGAATTGGAAGCTGCATCAGGATGAATATTGGTTAATGTTTTGTGGTCACCATGGAGTTAGGTGCCTTCCATGTCCATATATGCAGGTTGTACCTGTGTGTTTAGTAAAGGAAGATTATTCTTGACTTCTAGTGGGCTGTGCTCTTTGTATTGGTTTTCACTGTTGGACTTCTATGTCTTTTGAAAGTGGTGATGTGGATGGCTCAGTTTCTCACTTTTTGTGAGTAACCTAAAAATGGTAACAGGCAACAGTCTTTTTTTCTGTTGAGGTTTGCTGTTCAGGGTAGGCAATTAATGAAAATTTGTTAAATGGTAGATAGTCCTTTAGTTGAACATCTGGGAGACAACTTACTGTTGCCAAATTGTACTTCATGTGGTGTCAGCATTTTTGTCAGATGTGGAGCACATGCTTTTTAAGTGTATGGCAAAAGATAAAGCAGTGTCGTTATCATAGTTGATAAATGCAAGAGACATCAGGACAAACTTTTGTGGTACAGCTTCTGGCTCTCAGGACGTTCAGCTTGCTAGATAATCTTCCTTTTGGATGGTATTCAGCTTTGTATATTTATAAGGTTGTCTTTTTATCTGGAAAAGTTAGTATAAAGTAAGTACTCTTTCAATGTTTCTTGACTTAGATAGGTCTAGACTTCATACAAATAGTCTGAAAATGGTGGGGAAGATGGGAGAGACTTCAGCTTGTCTTAACTTTGAAGTAAATCCAGTATATGATTTTAATTAATCTGTGTAACCTGAAGTATTTCAGTGTTTCAGCCTTTTCAGCATCTCAGTGTTTTGGGCAGCTAGCTAGGTAGAGATTCCTCAGTTAATGCCTTCTATCAGTGATAATCTCCTGTTATTCATGAGTTCTTTGAATTCCGTTGCCAGACAGCTTTCAGTGAATACTTAGGCTGCTGGTCTAAAAAAACCTAAATGCATTCTTAAAAAGAGGTTTCTTCAAATATGTTTGCATTTGTGGAGTCTTTATAGGACATCTAAAATGCACTCTTTAAAATATGCTGTTACTTGAGAGTGGGTTAATTTTTAAAATGTGGGGAAAGTCTTATAAATATATTAGGTTTTTAAAGTGTTTGAAAGTAGAATTTGATTTCTTGTTCTGAAGCATTTGACATCTGTTAATGGAAGTAATGGACAAGTTTATTAAAAAATACCTGGTTTATTTTCTCTTAGCAGCTAACACTTGCCCTTAGTTCTTTTTATCTCAAGCTTAAGTGCAGTTGAATGTTTGTGTTCTGATTATCAGCAGCTTCTACAGTATTTGAAGACACTGGTTCAACTAAGAGTAATTTTAAGTTGAGAGTCCTGGCTGTTTTAAAGTGCAATAAAGAGACTTAATCTGAAATTTTAAATACATGTGAAAAGCAACTGCTTGTTATAAATGGCGACTATTGAAATGAAGTTGTTCCATGTGTTAGTGCCCTGATACATGAGCTCATACAGAATTTACTGTGTGCAAGATACCTTCTTCCTTTAGTCATTGAGTAGACCAGTGTGACAGCAGGGAAGCAATGGACTAAAGCAGGTGCAACAGCTGAAGTTGTGATGGCCAATGATTCTTGTTTAAATCTTTAACCTTTTTGAACTTGTGAGTTTCTCAATCAGGGTTGGACTTTTACAGTTCATTAGTGTATAAGGTTTACTATAGAACCTCCTACTTAGCCTTAATGCTTATCGCCACAACTTAAAAATATACACATGTATATTTTGAGATTGTAGGCATATTAGTCTCTTCTCACTGAATCTGAAGAAATGGCAGGTAGAACCTACTGCATTACTCAAACTCAATGGATAAACCATGTGTTTTCACTAATAATATAAAGTGAAATGCATGTCACATATGTGCTGTGGGCAAGAAACTTCTTGAATGTAGATCAAGGAAGTTGAGATCATACTTCAGTATGTCAAATTTCAACCATTACACTGTTTAAACTTGTAAATTAATAGATCCAAACATGTTATTAGTGCTCCTGAAAATCAAAATTCCCTGTTTCAGTACCATCAGGGAATAAGATATGGCAAATTTCTACTCTTGACTATAACAAGAGAATGAATTACTCATTGATACGTTATCATGGTTTTACATTGGAACCTGTAGTATCAATCATAATGGAGATAGCTATTGTACAATTTTCAGCATTACTGATGCAGAATTAAGAGTATGGATTATAGACTTGCCTTCAGGCACCTGCAGCCTTCCTGCTTGTCATCATTAAAACAAACCAAAGCCCATTACCCTTGAAGTTTCAGTGTAGTAGGGTTTTTCTTAATATATTGTTGGTAGTCTTTTGACTGTCTTTTCATTTTAATTTTTTGGTTGTTTGGTTTTTTTTGTTAAGAGTTGACACGTTTCACAGCTTTTGTTTTAGTTACTGAGATATTTAAACAGGGTGCAAAGTTTAAGTCTCTTGAATTATTTCAATAATTTAAAAACTTCAACTTTAAGAAAGTTAAAATCCTTTTATAACTATCAGCATAGATGTGCGTCGTGTGGAATGTCTCACTGGACTGTTCTGTCATCTCTGTTCTTTGAGAGAATTGCATCTTCACCAACTTTTAATTTGTGTTTCTGTGCAGTCATCATGCAGCTTGTGAATCTAGGTATGAAGTTCAGTAACAAAGGAAGTCCTAATGTAGTGATTGTCCTTGATATTTGCACTTAATTATGTATATGTCCTGCAGTAAAAGTGATTTTTACAAAGTTATGATTTTCATTTTACCTCAGATGATTTGTTTTGGGTTTTTTCCTAAACAAAAGTTTTTAGAAATTGGAATTTCTAAACATGAAAATTATCAGTCAAGTATTGTTTGTTTTTATTTTAGTAAATGCAGTGCAGATGATGTTGAAGAAGTAGATTTTTTTGCTTGAACAGGTGGTCTGTGTTGGTGGAGTTGATTAAAAACTTGAATTCTTTAACAAAATGTTGAAATGTGACACTTTCTCAATACAGTATCTTCCAGCCTGTTTCATGTTTGGGCAACTGAGGGGAGGCAATGCATATGCAGAAGTTTGGTAAATTCTCTTGGGAAAAGGGGAGAAAAAGGCATGTTAAAAATTGAAAACCTGTTGAAGCATACATTTTATGATTGAATGCTGTAACTGGTACTAAAAGACTTGAGGCTTTCTAGAAGTTACATTGAGGCTGTTTTCCTTATAAATAAAAAGACAAATAATTCTGTTGATGTCTGAACAGACAACTGCAGTTAGATTTCTGGGATTATGTTGGTCTCAGTATATACTTAAGTTCTTCAGGGCTTTTGAATTTTTCTGAGTGGTTCTGAGATCCAAAATATCACACTGTTGTAGGTTTCAAACAATTAGGTTCCAACTTCCACACGGTTAAATGATTTTACCAGTAAGAGAAATTGTAAGTGAATTTTAATTACTGCCTTACCTCAGAGCAATCCAAGACTTTCTTTTTGTCATGCTTCAGTGCAGGGTGATCCGGAGGATCGTTCATGAGATCATACTACTTTGTTTTCTTTAATTATCAGATTTAATTTTTTTTTTTTTAAATGAACAGTTTGCAGTGTTTTCTTCTCTTTAACCTTCCTTGAGGACAAGGATCTTGAGAAGCACACTGATGAAGTGTCACTTTATTCAGCAGTGCTAGGCAAGCGTGCTCTAGTTACCTTGTGGAAAAGGGTTTCAGAGCAGCAGCGCAGCTATTATGGAGTATGGAAAGCAGGCAGTCATGATTTCTGTAGCTGAACTGGCACTTGGTTGTGATTCCCTTCAGTCACAATAGAGAGATTTATTTGACTATACTGGAACTAGTATATCCTACTGTGTAGGATACTTCTGTGGAAAGAAAACTACTTTGAGGATAAGGTTTCATCTCAATAAAAGCTTTAGTAAAGGTGAATACTTCCAGCTAAATAAAACAGCTGCCTTGCTGGCATGGCTTGATGACCAAGACTTTAAAGAATCCTGCTTGTCATATGTAAGTGTGTTACTCTGGTAAATGAATAAGTCTGTAGATCAATTTTGACAGTAACAGTTTTACTTTACTAAAACTCCACTGTACTATTCAGCTGTTTGGTGATGAGTTGGTATGAGCATTGCAGGTGAAAATAATAAGAATGAAACAAACTAAAACATGAAATCCCCTCAAACCATAAACAGGTCTCCAGTACTTAAAAACAGGATTTAAGGAAACAGTAAAGTTTTTTCTGTTGAAATACAAATTGATTTGAATATGTCAAAAGTAAAACAGTTCAGCGTGGCTTGTTTTTTTGTTTGGTGTTTTTTTTTTTTTTTTTAACCAGACATGGGTGGGGGGGGGAGATTTAATTTACTACATTTAGTTACTTTTGGAAGTTACTGTTTTGTAAGGACTAAGAGTAACATACTACATAGGGCAGTTAGTCCCTGGGTCCTTCTTTCATGTTAAAAGAATATGCTTGTTTTATACTCTTATAGATTATTCTACATGCCTGTGAATTTGGGAAAAATTACTAGTTAATTTTGAAAAATCATCCAATTTAAACCTTAATTTTTTTGTATGTCCTGGGAGAGAAGAGAACACAAAAGATTGAGATTGAACTTATATGATATTTCTGTACTTGATCGAGTGCCATTCGTAAATAACTCCAAGGTACTGCATGGGCTTACTCCCAAGTGATGAAACGTTAAGAAAGAAAACTAAATAGAGCCATTTATTGGTAGAAGTCAGTATAGCCTGCTCCTTTACTGATCCTGAAGATTGCTCAGAGTTTTAAAAACTGTTAATTTAGTCTAGTGGGGGGAGAGAAATGCGTCCTGGTGTTGTGCATGTTCTTTACACTGTTCTTTATTTTTACTTTCAAATCAGACTATTTAAGAAAAAAGTAAACGGTGATGGAATATATTTTTGTCATGGTGTTTTGTTTATTCGGGCCATATTGGTTCTTTTGGAGGTGGCCCAAGATTGTGTGTCAACAAGGTTTTGTGTAATACTACATAGAGCAACTATATTGCGAGCTCTTCTTCCTTGTTTTAGACAAAGGATAGCCAAGGAAGTAGCGAACAGGACAAGGTTGAGTGCTAATTAGTTTACATCTTTGGATGGAGAAAAGAGACTGTGATTGAATCAGCTATGAAAACAAACTGATTATCTTATCTATCTATTTAGTAAGAGGCTTGATACTGTTGGTGACCGTGTGTCAGAATTTTGCTCTGCGTAAGAGCAAGGACTTGATGAAAGAAGATCTTTGCACACATTCCTCTTGCATCATTCAACGACAGCCTGTTTAGTAGTTTGCCTAACAACTAGGGAAGATGACATCTTCTAGAAACACTTTTCTTAAAATAATGTACAATTACTACTATTCTCCTATGAGACAGAAAGTTAGCTTGTGGCTGCAACTAGAGCAATGAAATGCAGCCATGTAGTCATAGTTACTAGATCAGGTTTCTCACAGAGAGATGTCTTCTACCTTACAATTTAAGTAAGTAAACAAACCCCCTAAGATCTCTTTAGTTTGTTGGAATTCACAAAGCATTCTAGCAGTGCATTTCTTGTGTTGGCAATCCAGAGTGATGTCACTTTTTACTTTGGCAATATGGATAGTATTCATCAAAAAAGCATCAGAGAAAATGTATTCTAAACTTCTGCAAGGAGCTACTCTTCAGTTGAAGACCATGCAAGGCTGATTTATCTCTGTGGCTCCTTAGAGTGCTCAATCTATATGCCTTCATTTCAGTTGTTCGGTGCGTGAAGCAATATATTCAACACAGAACTTTTTACGTTAAATATATATACATATATATTTATATGTGTATATTTTTGTGTGTGGCTAATAGTAATAATATGGTATAAAATAACAGGCCTTATTTCAAGAAAGCAGGAGTTGTCTTGGTTCAAAAGTATTGACTCTTAATTTAGAAATAACTCTCTGTACAGTTACAAAAAGATGATTTTTAAAATCCACCCACCACCACACCACCCCCTTAAATACAGGCCACATTTATCTGGGAATTAAATGAAAGATCTGTAGCTTTGACTCTTAGTTTATACCAAAACAAATAATGTGAAATGGCTATTGTGTTTAACAAATCACTATTTATCAGATGAGCCATGGTAACTACGTGCTTGATTTTAGCAAGTAAAAACATGCTTGAGTTTAGCTAAACAAATTTTACTCTAAGGAATGTCAGCTGGCATGCAGTAGCTTCAGTGTGCGTTATTAATTCATTCATGATGCTTGTACCAGAACTTCATGGGCAACAACTCTGCTCAAAATTCTTACAAACAGATCCTGAAACTTCATAGCTCAAAAGAAACAAGGTGTGTGAAAATGAATTATGCTTAACATCTCTTTTAGTTAGTGCAGTGATCTCATGAGGCTATTCGTAATTGCTGGTATCTCTTCTTGGGATTACAGTGAAATACACAGCACTGTTGCCTGGTTTTGTGTGTGTTTAAAGGACTTTTCAGTAGCATCTATATGCCACAACTGGTATTAGAGGTAATTCATTTCATGGTAGCATAGTCAATGTGCAGAATAAGTGATCTATTCTGAATGAGTTAAAAATGAAGATCCACCACCCTTCCTCACCTTTTCTGAATTGTGAATTGCTTCCTAATTCTAGTGCTTGGGCTAGAAGCAATACAGAATACCTCTAGTCAAGAGATGACATTTTAGCTAGGATCAGAAAGCTGGATGTGCGTCTGAAATGTCTACAAAAAGGTTGGGAGTACATAATAAAGTCAGGATTTTTGTCTTCTATACAGTTAGAACATTTGAAAATTTTCAGCCCAAATGCATGGAAATCAGTCTTTTGGGGCTTGGTTTTGTTTTATGTTTAAACTGGTTCACTGATTGATTTGAAATACTTTCAGTGAGTTAGGCTGAAAACAGCAGAGGACACCAGTTGAGAGTCAGTTTAATGTGCTGATTCATCTGTTATAGTGATGGCTTTGGGCCAGACCTTGGCTTGCAGTCTAAAGGCTGAGAGCTGTGAAGATGCTGGGACTTGAAGGAATGTTGATAAATTGTTGCTGAGTGAAGGCAGTGACAGCTTTCTCTTTATTTTTGAAGTGATTCTAATTTTGTATTGACAGAAATCCTTCTACCTTGAACTTCCAGTCTTTTTTAGTTAAATGGAGACCAAACATTAGAAACATACAAGGCTAGAACAGCTGTGTATTAGTTCAGTGTTGCTTCCATGGATATCTTGTGCAACCAAAAATGCAGCTCAAATAAGCTTATGTTTCACAGCAATCAAACAGAATTTTGGCAACGGCTCTGCAAATGTCGTCTTTTCCTGGCAGACTTGCAAAATAAACCTGCTGGGTTAAGTAATGAGACTAAAAGGGAAAAAATCCAGGAAATCTTTTCTTGCCAACGAGCAATCTGGAAGAGGGTTATGACTGAAGAATTGATGGTTTCTAATTTAAAAGCATTTAGTAGATTTAACCCTTTTTGTATGACGTCTGACTCTGAGAGGAGTTTTGAATATCTAATACCATGTGAATTTCAGAGAGTACAACATTTTGGTTGGTTTTTTTGGTGGTGTTTTTTTTTTTAATTAGTCATGGTGGAACTAGAAGTTATTTATATGAACAGAACAAATAGCTCACTATCTCCTGCTTTTCAAAATAAGGAGAGGGCATGCTGTCATTAACAATATTTTGTATATAATGTCATTCTTCCCTGTAGCTGTAAACACCAGCAGGTATGCTGAAAGTTATAGGATCCAGACATATGCAGAATATGTTGAGAAAAAGCATGAAGAGAAACAGGCAAAGAGAAAATGTACAGAAGATAGTTGGAAGGAGATGGAGAGAAAGCGATTAAAAACTCAATGCACGCCTTACATTTCCCAGAGTCGACACTACTGTGTTAACAGGTGAGATTTTTCCTGTATTGCTAACTCTTCTATTTTTACTTCTGTTCTTAACCAATAGGGGACTTATTTTATCTGCATATTTTCTTTGCCTACAAATCAGTAGTGGTACATCAGCTGTCACAAGATCGTAGGTAAATGAACAGAGGGAATTTAATCATAAACATGATTGAACAGATGACAAAAAATAAGTATCTTGAGAGCAGGTCCAGTCACAGCTTGTGAGCTTCATGTAGCAGTACAATTTCTTTAAAAATAAGAGAAGTATTGTGGGGTATTTTTGTCTTTTTCATTTAACATCTCTGAATGGCTTCTGTCATCTGCAAATGTCATCTTTGACCCTTTGTAAAGGCCATCTTTATTTTTTTAATGGCTTTTCATGGTTATAATACCGCCACAGAGAAGTGTCTAAATTGCCATTTTAAACTGTCATAATGAAGTCATCCTTCTGCTTCAGAAGCAGGAAGGCAAGTGATGATACTTGCGTAGCTTTAAGCTTTAGGAGTAAACCTAGAAAAGGGGTTTAGTTCATTATTTAAGGACAGACTAAAGAGATGCACCTGGTACAGCGTGTTGTGTTCTGTGTTTCTTGTTTCCTTTTTACCCGCTTAATGACTTTTTTGTTTATATTATGGTAATAGGAGGCTTCTTTCTTAGTCATCTGTGTAGCCATGAGTGGAATGGGCCTTGTAGTCCATAGAATTGTATAATTAATCTATCAAGTTATGCCGTTCTTTGCATCCCCTCCCCCTTTTCAGGATTCTCTCGGTTCTATATAAAATGAAGTTTCAGTGGAGTACCAGAGTGAAGTTTCTGTAAGGTGATGTTTTGGGGTTGTTTTCTTGTTTGTTTAGTTGGGTTTCTTTTGGAGAAGAGTGTTTGTTTTCCCCTGGTCTGACAGACTAAATGAGATGGTCATAAAACCAACACCAAGGTCCTTCTGCTTTCTCTCTCTTGGGAATGCTGTGATAAGCTCTAACTCTCATTATATCTTCCTGTAAATGTTATTTGTTGTGTAACAAATATACTAAACTTGTTCTGTTCTTCTCACTTTCATGAGCTTACGATTTGCCAACTTTGTGAAATTAAATGCAGGTGTATATTTTGGCTGGCTGTCAAACGTTCATGGCTTTTGTCATGCTGGCAATTCTAAATGTGGTAGAGACATGTTTGATCCCTAAAACCATATGGAGGAACCTGATAATAAAATCTGTATGAAATGGAGTTAGTTTAATTGAATTATTGTAGTTAGGAAAACGTAGGAGTGCATGCTGAGAAGGGATGAGTAGCTGTAAAGATTGTCCTCCCACTAGCTTACATGTGGCTGCAGTTTAAGTCTGTAGTTAAGTCTGTATTAAATAGTCTGAAAATGCTGATTGCATCTGGAATCTACAGCAAAGACCTCGTTTCATTTTTAGTAGAGGAAGAATGTCTTCTCAGTGAATGGGATTTTTTTGGTATCTCACAGATTCTAAATGGGTGTCAGAGTGGCAACATATGGTTTGAAGCATAGACAGCTTACTCTCTTAACATGTATTTTGGAAAACAGTAAATGCTGAAAGCTGATTTGTTATTATCTGGCAAAGAGGTTTAAGAACTGCCGCAAGTGTTTATTTGGAAAATTGCTGAATAAAATTTTCAGTGAATTTAGTAAAATTACAATATACTACAGTGAGTAATGTGCCCAAGTAATTAATTTTCTTAAATGTTTCAATCAATTTTTTTACTGTTGTAAAATCCCAGAAACAGCAGCTCTGTTTTCCTACAATCAGCACTTCAGTAACCTTGAATAGCAGCCTTTATTTTGTTGATAGAACTTCATTTGTAACGGATGTTACATTAATTTTTGTTCTCTCATTATTCCATTAATAAAATTACATGATCCTGTCCCAAATTCCCTTTCATGCAGGTCTTTGTACATGTTTTTCTTAATTTTATTTTCATTTGTTACTAGTTAGGTAGTGTTCTCTTGTCAACTAATCTTCTTGTTAATGTTTTCTCTTAAGTATAATCTGGTCAGGTGTAAGGCAGAACTGCGAATTTTGTAGTCATTCAGTTCATTCAAGATAAATATTTTTGTTTTGAGATGAAGATATGTCCAAAATGTATTATCTATAAACATTTTTAGGTAAAACACTTGTTTATGTTATATAATCAGGACAAATGTAGCTCTGTGCATGTATATTTTTGTTTATTTGTCCTGATTAATTTGAATCGTATATAGTTGAACACTCAATACTGTGATGTGTCTAGCAGCTGATCTCTTATAATAGCTTCATGTTACTACATCCTTTATTTATTTATTATTTAATAAGCTTGCTGCATCAATTTCTGCCAGGGAGCACAGGTGCAGAATAGCTGTTTCTCTTCATGATGACAGTATATCCTGGCTGCGTTTTCATTCAGTAATGAAGTTGTTGGGTATTTCATGTAAGAAGTTTTGTCTTAAATTGACAGATTGATATGTAATAAAGGCTTTTTAATTCCTGTCTTACTTAAAAACTGACAGTGCCATATTATCAAGGAGCTAGACTTCAGAAAATATAGCATAATAGTATTACTAGCAGTTGTAAGTTAAAATCACTTAGAATTAATATATACCCCTTGCATACAACTTAATGGTGCTGTTAGCCATCAAAATGGATTTTAATGGAAATATGTGTAGTTATTAATGTCAGGTGGAGAAGTAGAGGAGGAACCGATGGATTTGACAAAACTTGAAGTAGTTGATAGGATGCCCTTCTCTAAAACAGTTCACTTTTCAGATGGGTAGATCATAGCCTTTTGCACATTATACAGTACTGGGTGTGTAGCACATAACTGCAGTGTTTAATGGTACATGATAAGAATTATTTCCCCACCTTTTGTTTTCCATCACTTGCTGATTTTTTTTTCCCTAAATAATTACTGGTTGGATTGCTGCTTTTCAATAGCTATGATGTTAGGGACTTCACAGGCAGTTTAATCTCTCTGAGTGGGTCAGGTATCTAAACAGTTGGGGGTCCAAAACAAGTATATCTGAACCGTAAAGTTATTACTAGCTACTACTTTGTTCAGTTCTTCCACTTTTAGTTGTTTCTCAACAGAGGAAGGAAATTGAGACAGAAATATGGACATACTCCAAAATAACTGGTATAATTAGAAAACTGAACTTTGATTTAGTAGTGCTCTAACTTGTATATACAACCATGATGATCTGCTACTATTATTAAATGAATAAATAATACTACTGTAGTCAGTTTAGTTCAAAGAAGAACAAGGCACAAATCAACTCATAGGCATCTAGAACCCATGCAATCAGCAAATGTAGAATCAAACAAATATTTGGGGAGAAAACAAGATTTTAATAGTTCTTAATTATAAACTATATATTGGATTTTGTGCTGCTGTTTGATTTTTTTTTTTCTTAAATATAATTTCCACATTCCTCCTTCACTCCATCTTGTAGACATCTCCATAAGGCCTAAAATTATTTTTCGTCATTTGGTACACAGCTATATGAACACTAAAGGTTGGGAAATTGTTTATCTTTAATTGCAATAACTTCCCAAGTGTCTAAGTGGGGAAAAAAAAAAAAAAAAAAAAAAAAAGNTACAGTGACTACAAGTTCCCTCCTAAGAGCCAGGTCCTCAGAATGCATCTGAAAAGTCCTGGGGGTCATAATTTATGGTTCCTAAGTTCTTCTTTATGCATTGTTCAGACTGTGCTTCTCAAAAGTAGAATTTTTGCAAACTTTTCTAAACAATGTTTAGGATTATATAGTGTTTTTTCATTTTCCAAATGCTTTTTCTTCACTTCAGTTTTTTCTTTTTTTCTTTCCAGACCTAGTTTTTGTCTCTTGTACAATATTGCAGTGCCTTATGTAGGATAAACAGTTCCATCCAGCTTTTTGGCTCTCATCTTTTTATTGATGGTAGTTGCAGTGTGACTCAAAACGATGATTTATAAGAAATCATGCAAGAATGTCTTCTGTGTGTGAATGTTTGGTGGAAAAGCCAGCTATTCATCAAAGTAGATGGTGTTTGTGCTTCTCAAGTGGAAGCGAGAACATAAGGTGTGATCAAATCTTTCGTGTTTATTGCCTTTGGACATCCCAGAAAGAGTCTGGTTTAAATTGCAGAATGTTCAGCTGAAAAAAATTCCTTTTCCAATCCAAACCCATATAGCCAAATTTAACAGTCCATTACCTGAAGCCTTACTGAAACACCTTAATTTCCCTACTACTACTGCTTAGAAATAGAACAAAGCTTTACAAACTATTGCTTTTTTTCTAATTCAGCGTTTTTATTTAAATGAAAGAATAGAACATGACTTAGATGCATGCATAAGCATACAGCCATTTTATGTAGTTCTTAATGAAAAATTAAAGGTGTCTAAGGCTTCCTTTTTTAAAATGTGTCATTCTAAAAGAGCATTAAAATAGACATTTAAGTAGCTGCTAGTCAGATATCTGAAAATTTGTCATGAGAAGAATTTTTTTGTAATTCCTGTGTTTTTTCTTATGCTAATTTGGGTTTAATATTGTTATTTGTCTTTCAAGAAAATATAACAGTAATATTCCAGTCAAACAAAAAAAAATATCTCTGGTATTATTTCAGTGCATGCTGAATGAGGTGGAGCTCTAGGTTCACCTTCCTAGTGTGTTAGTCAGGCTTCCTGTAAATCCTGCCTATGAAATGAGTATGCAGGCTTTTGTGCTTCTTATCGGTCCATTGGATGGTAAGACACTTCACTTTAAGGCTTGATTTAATTATACAATGGAGATGATTATCTCTACCTTTATGCACTTTTAAAGCATTTCTATTATATATGCAGTTCGAGGAGAGAAGATGAAGCTAGCGTTTAGAAGAATCCTTCAGTATTATGTAGAATCAAGGTGTGTGTTTGAGGCTTAACAATTGTTTATGAGTTAGTGTCTATTGAGGATGTTTTGTAAGAATTTTCATAGCTAAGAGAGTATAAATTAAAACTAGGCAGGGATAGAGAACAGTTTTCATTACATTAGAGTTGAGCGACCTCATCAGAACAGCAACTAAGCCTCAGACATCTGTAGTACAAAGAACAAATACCTCCATCCACATAAGATTGGATTAGATAGCAGACTTATGGAACTTTATGGTTCAGATCTTCCAGATACTGTAATTTCATGGTACACCACTTACTACACTATTCTACTATCTGAGAGATATAAAATAACTAGTATCTATGTAATACTATTCTTCACTTTAATAATTGTATTTCTTCTACACTTCAGTTTTACAGGTACCAGTACAGTGGGAAAGAGAAGCATGAGTCCTATTCAGGAAGAAACTGGCTCAGATGATATGGAAGATAGAGAAGGCCAAGATCCAGAATATAATCAGACTGACTGCTTTGCAGAGTCCCTTCCAGATGGTAAGAAGAGAGCCAAAAAGTTCAAAAGGATCGAGACAGAACGACTTCCAGCAGGTAAGCATAGTGTTTGTGCACATGGTGTTCTGTTCTGTTTGAGGCTACCTTAGACCTGAACAGAATTGAAATTGTTTTCTTGAATGTCTTCAGTTATTGCAAAATAACTTCTAACAGTGAACTTACTCCATTACATTTATAGAAGTGCAGAAAATTTTGTTTAACTGAACATAGGGGCATTGGTTGTTTTTTGATGGGGTTTTTTTTATGCTACAGAATCCAAAACACACTCCAATCAAACATGAAAACCCAGCTAAAACCTCATCTGTGATCAACCAAAGGAAACAGGATATAGTTCATTCCTTACCTGCTTATATTTTTCCTTAAGAAAGTGTTTTGAATAATTTTGGCTGTTCTCGATATTTTTTCTTTTCTTTTTTCTAATGTGACTTTTCTAGTTAAGGTTTCCCAATATTCATGTCATAAGCAAAACTGAATGAATTCTGGAACAAGATGCTAGAGTAGATTTGCTTTATAATCCAATACTTCATCACAAAATGTATGGTTAATTTAATGGGAACATTTTCCATTGACATGGGTTAGATAGAATCATACCATACTTCAGTGCACCTTGACGTGCCAGATGTGTGTCATTAAACAATCTGTTGCTTGCAAATTAGTCCAATTAATAAAACCTACCTGCTGCCCTGAAAGCTAATATATGTATCCTTTTAATTATCACTTTAAGACTATCCTGATAATACTGCTTAGCATCCCTTATTGACAGTTATTTGTGAGATATTTCTGTAAGCTGAGAAAAGGATGGAATTTCTCAGTCTGGTCAGAAGATTACTGACCTCTACAATTCAGCCAAACCTTTTGATAGTCTCCCTGCCTGCCTACCCCTCACCATTCCTGGCACACTGCTTGCCACAGTGCTCTTCTAGGCTGACTGCAGTGTGACCCAGTCAAGACTGCTGGTTTATACTCCCTAGTATAAATAAGTAGGCTGCTGCTCTACTGAAACCTTTTTGAAAATCTTTAGAACATTTCCTGAAAATATGTTGACTTTCCAGGACTTCTGAGTGAAGGAGTAAGCTGACAGACAGGTGCTGTGCTACTGGGCCCTTAAACTTATGCAGGCCTTTTAGCTGTGTGGGGATTTGGCACTTACAAAACACTTAGCTATGTTTTCTTTTTCTGATAACACTTGGCACAACATTAATGGAAAGAGAGTGTGTTTAAAATCCTTTCCTAATGTTTTGGATGGGTACATCATGGTCACCCCTAACAATTCTTAGTCTACCATGTGTGCTGAGTAAGCCTTCGCTTACTTTAAAGGCTTTTACTGAGCCATGAGGAGTTCGTTCACATTTCAAGCATTGCTAATTGTTGAAGCTTGAGGTATCTTACTTTTGGGAGTTGCAGATTTTGAGAAGTAGAAGAAATAGCAGGAGTCTGAAAAGTGTCAAATTATGGATTTTTTCCTTTTGTTTTTTACTTCTGCAATGAGTTCTATAAATTGTCTCTTTTTTAATGTTTTATAGAACTCACAATAATTGAAAAACAAAAGTGTTTTTAGTATAAACTGTAAACACAAACAATCATTTCTTATATTCTAAAACCTGTTTTGATGCATATGCCAACATAGACAGTGTTCTGTATGGTGTTTGTAAGCATAGCCTTCATTGTTCTTTGTGATTAAAGACTTTTCACCTATGCTTGATGTAAGTGATTTTTTTCAGGCCTTAATACCTACATATTTTTTAGCTAAAATGCTTTAAACTGACTAAACGCAGGCAGGTGACAATCAGGTGACTACATTTCACCTGATACTTTAGCTATGTTGTGTGAGTTACTGCAGCCTGTGTGGAGAAAAAAGAATGAAACTGACTTTAGGTGACGTGAATTTAAACCTCAAAATATTTTATTTTTATTGCTCTATTAATTAATTTCGACTTCAGTTAGTAGTTTCTTACAGAAATTGATTAAACAACATAAAAAAAATGAACCATACCTTTATCTGAAGCAATGCCTATGTTTAAGTATATTGATATGTTAATAGTAATAGTTAATATTTCATTTTGATACCTGCTCTAGCCACTTCTGTCTGGAAACTGGTATTGTAAATCAAATATCCCTTGTCCTGACTTGGTCGAATAGTGTCTTCTGTAGCTGATTCAACAGCTGTGCTTGGAAATGGCTTTCTTCTTGTAGTTCAACAGGGCAATTTGGCCATGGAAACATGTGCAAGATGACAAGAATGTCTACTCTAATTCCAAGTATAAAATTCATGTTCTGTATTTGGCATTGTGGAAATAAACCTTATCAGTGTTGGTGTGATTCATCTTCTCCAGTTCAGGCTGGAATAGCTCTTCACTGTCTTAATTGCCTTAGATAAGAATAACTCCAGGTACAGTAATAAATAGCATTAACTTCATCGTTGCAATTATTGCAAAACCAAAATTACTTGGATTAAAAATACTAGTTGCAAAAGATAACATTTGTCATTTGATGAAGAAACTTGACATTAACCTCTTGGGTTTCTTTTTCCCTTTCATTTTTTTAAGTGTCTGCTGAAAGAGTCTCTTTGTTTTCCTTTGTAAATATTGGCTTGCCAGTAATGTGTCTAGAGCCTCACTCTAGAGGAGAAAATGTATCTTTGTGTGCTCTGAAAGAATAAAAAGCTTCTTAATTTAATATTTATTCCTTTCAATGTTTGTATATTTAAGTTATTAATATATTGTTCTATGAATATCTTTTAGGAGGCCTCACAACTAGTTCGACTGGAATTTTTGAAGTCCCTGAAACATGGTAGAAAACAACTGCCTTAACAAGAGGAATTAATTGAAAGCAGTTGTGAGAGTACACCTCTTGGAAGCCATATTTAATTTAAATAAAGTGGTGTTAACAAAACAGTATGTATTCTGAAAAAAATCAGTTTAATTATTTTAAACTGTTTACTGAACAATCACTGTCAATTTTACTTCTGTGTAACTAGTATATGGCTCGTTGTTGATCATGTGAAATCTTTGCTGTTGTAAATGATGTTAGATTTAAGAAGCAAGACAATGTATTTTGGTCACCTACTCTGGCATGCTGGCTATGAAATGTACTAAAAGAACTGGTACTCTATGACATATTTTGTGCTAGGCTGTTTTCTGTGCTTGAGGACAGTTTTACCACAAATCTTCTAATCTTTAGCTATTTTTTCAGGCAATATCAATATGCTGTCAGCATTTTTGGAACAGGTAGAACTTCAGTTTGACATGCTGTTTTCTACCAATTGCTTTATCTGGACATCTCCTTTAGTTTTCCATTTTCCACCCTCCACCCCCAGCCACTATTCATCTAAATACCAATTTTCCTCATATCTTGCCCTTCCCAAAAATTGCTTCTTACAAGTTTCTCAAACATTACTTTTGTGGTGGGAGGTTTGTTTGTTTGTTTGTTTGTTTTTTCCACATCTGTTGGTGTTTTCTCTCCTGAGTCTTGATCTGTTTCTTCCTTTCTTCTTCCCCAACTTGTGGGATTTTTGTAAAGTTTTTTTGTTACACCTGTGACAAACCTGCTAACTACACCAGGCCTTTATTTGTCTAAAAGAGGATCCACATTGGTAGATTTCCAGAAATGTTTGATATTTAACATTTTTGTATCATGGAAATGAAAACAAAAGATGTATTTCCATAAAATGAAAATTAAAAGACATTTTCTTAGGACCGGATTTGGTTTTGTTTCTTAGTTTCTGATTATTTTTGTTTTCCTTCTTTTGTTCTTCATAATATAAAAATCTTCTGTGTCAGCTTGGGGTTAGCAGACTGCTTTGGTCCATGGACTGCTCTCAAGGTCTTTGTGAAGTGTAATCAAACAATGCAATAACCTCTTTGGAGGCATACCTTTTTTTTATTATTATTTTTTTATTTATTTTATTTTATTTTAAATGATTGTAAGGGCTATCTAGAACTTGCATTGCCAAGAGAAAAATAATTTAAAGATGTTTAATACTGAAATCTTTTATTTCTAACTTTGGATTAATACCAGTAGTGTAATTAAGTTGTTTTTTTAATAGGAGCTGTATCATCACATTCTCACACAAAAATGTGGGAAAGAAGACAGTGTTATTAGTGATGTAAGGGAAAATTAGTAACTGAATTCTGCTCTCAAGGATCCAGAGACTTTTCTCCTCCAAGATGCATGACCTTAGGAGTAAATACTTAAATCACTTTTACCTTGAGTATCCAAAGCTACAAAGAAACTGCCAATTTAGCCTTCAGAATGTATGAGACACTTTGAAGTTGTTGTATAAAATATTCATCTCTTACAGAGATGATTCAGGTAATTTTTATGATATTCTATCCAAATTCTGGGGAGTGTTATTTATATCCTGAAGAACTGGCATAACATTATTTGAGCTTAGAGACAATGTCAGAAAGATGTAAGAGCATTTAAAGAGATTGTTAAAAGTGTAGGTTAAGAGGTAAGGGAGAGGGAGGTCTCTGCTAAAGAGACTCACTGTTGGAAGAGAATCCCCCTGGAGTCTCTATGCTGAGGCCATAAGGATCTTCGTGGTACTGACTTCACTCTTGAACAGCAGCACTTACCTGCAAGGAAAATACAAGTCTTAACTGCATTACAATAGGCTATATATGTCATTCTTTACACTACGAAGGTTAATAGGTATTCCCACCCTTTCTACCTACTCGCCTTTTAGAACTGTGGTTTAGAAAAGCAGGATGTTATTTATCTCTACCTGTAATTAATACCTCTTAGGAAAATGGTGCTCTTTCATCTTCTAGTCTTTATATGTGTTTGATTTTAGCAGTCAACATCTAGATAAACTACTAAAATATGACTGGATGTGGGACTGTAATATTAATTTTGGGTGAAGAAATGTCAGGAGTCAGTGATGGGAGGTGTCCTAAGAAGAAACTAACCCCACTGATAGTACCTCAGACCTTCTGTGGTGTTTGGTACTTCCCATCATTTGAAATGAAATAATTCTAGGAGGGGGAAGAATGCATCTTCTTAAATTATATCCACATTTGTTTCCCAATAGACATTTAAAATAAATGCACAGAATGTACATCTCTGTAATATTTGTTTCTGAAAAACAAAGCTGTCATTGCCCTTCTTCATGACTGTGGAGTTTTCTGGGTCTTGGTCTCTAGAGTTTTATATTCTATTACTCAGCTGCAGAGGCATGGTGAGGCATCGACCTGACTGCTTCATCATGGAGCTGGTGGAGTTGTTATGTTGTTGACAATGTGAGACAATCTGAAGAACTGATGTAAAGAAACATGGGAGAAGTCTGTCTTGGCAGGCAAATGAGGTAGGTGGGCTGAAATCCTGCCTTGTCAGAGGAGTGTGTTAATTTTACTGAAATTTAAACTTGACAATGATAATTTGGTGACCAAGCTTTACTGTTTGCCTCAGAAAGCACGTTTAAACTGTTTTTGAAGTGACCATTTTTCAAATCCATCTCAAGCATTTATGGGAGAGAAGTATTAACTTGTGTCAGAATCGACAGGGTTGGTAGCCCAGAGTACAGAAAGTTGCTAGCATACAAATAAGGAAAAAAGGTGATTGTGTAACATTAAAAGAAAGAGCGTGAGTGTCCCTGTAGCGTGGATTTGAACAGGGACAGGTAAAAGAGAATGAAGACTAAGGAAAAAATAATAATCTTAATTTTACATGAGATTACTGGGAAAGCAACAGCCTTAGTCTCAATTTTGATCTTATGTTTTGGAGCAAAAAGCTAAAGGCTTCAGATGATTTAGGTGGAGGACTAGTTTTAACTATCCATCAAAAGGAGAAATCAAGTGAGAGGCAGAAAGTTGAAACTTCTGTTGATCCTGGGAAAAAATTAGATGCTACAATTCTTCCATTCTTTCTCTCTTTAAAGCTTTAAGTTCTGTCACCGTGCCCAGAAAATGTCAGGTTCCCTGGACATGATTTAAAGATAACATGGTACATGTAACGCAGACAAAAATGTCCTCTACAACTGAACTTCAGAGCATACACTCTTGATAATCAAAATTTCTTGGCTTGTAATGTGTTTAGACTACTGCCAGCTGACCAGATGTGTGCATTGAAGATTCCTCAAGTTACTCCTCAGTATGTTTAGTACATAAATAAGCACTTAACTTTCCTGTATTGTACTGTTGTAGTTTTAAACTTACAGTAACATTCCCTGTGTGCTTTACAGAAATAGTGCCACACTGTCATTAGACAAAGGGAAATAAATGATGGGTTAGGCTGAGATTTATACAGTCAATGTTTAGAATTAAGATTTTGTTCTTTCTCTAATAAGCATGCATTAATTTCCAGTCATTTAGTTTTTCCCGAAAGGATAAGTATTTGCACCGATGTGCATCCAACGAGTCCCAGCTCAAGACAAACTCACATAGAATGCATCTGTTCATTACTGGAGTATGGAAAACATTCAGACAAACTGTGAAGTCAGGTTTCCTTGCCCTTAAAGAAATGAATATACAGCGACAGATAGTTGCATTTATACATGAGCCTTCTATAATCTGCAAGTTCTTGGGGATTTCTGGTTGTTTACCGGGGTGACCCTCCATCATGTGGTTGGCATTAGCATGCAGTTGGATGTGAAAGTCTGGAGGTTGTGGCCATGTCAAGCCACTTGCATCCTAACCTATGATCTGTTTGCAACCCATCAAATGATTGAAAATATGATTTTTGTTAAAACTGTTAAAATTCAGCCTTTGATGTTACCAGTTCCTTATGTAAGCCTCAAAACCCCTTTGCACTGTGGCTGTTAAGAGCAGCTGGTTTATTTGATTGTAATGACTAAATAATTTTCTCTCAGTAATGAGTGTGTTTATCTGAAAGTACATATGTATATATTAACTTCTACCCTGAATGTTCTTTCAATCTAATTTTGAACTTAGAGTATTCAAGGAAGACCGAGCATGTTTATTTCATTTATATACTCAGTTATCTTTTTTTTCTAAGTAGAAGTTAGATGACTTCAATGTGGGCTGCTTTTTCTTCTTCAAAAATAAATCTCCTTCCAAGCACGTATAGTATGCATGTCTGTAAGCCTGCCATTTTACATTTTTGTATTAGGGGAAGTTGCTTTTGCTGCATCCATAACAAATAACAGATACATATTTGATAAGAATTCCATGATAGCTAAAATCAATCCTCTGTTTTGTTTGGAAGACGTCTGCACTTCAGCCATCCGTTTTCATTCTCCCGTATGCTAGATTTCATTTCAGTTGTCGTATTTTTTTAAATGTGCAGTTGTGAACCTGCCATCAGTAAATGCTTTCCCGTCTAATGTTGATGATTTCTCAGTTTAAATAAGGAATTTGGAAAATTCTGTGTTTTGTTTCTATGGGAGTTCAGATGAGGTAGAGTTGTGATACATTCTGAATTCTAGTTTGTTAAATGAAGATAGTCCTCTGCTCTCCTTCCCATGCATACTTGAACAGTTTAATGCACACCAACCCTAACTACAGCTACCACATTCTTGTCTGTTTCTACTTACTAAAATGCTCACTCAAATAAATCAAAAACTTTCTTGTTCTCTGAAAAAAGCACACAAACTCTGCTGTAACCTTCAGTTCTGAATTCTGAAAAATGTTTACTGTTTACATTACCTGTAGTTTACCCGTGTATGCATCTCCTTTATATTTAGGAATAAAGTATTGAGATAAGCCTACTCCTGTGACTTGAACATAGAATACAATTTCAGATGTAGGCATACAGTCTTAAGGTAGATTTGTGGAAGGTAATCAATATTTAGATTTCTGCTTGCTGCCCTCTGCAAGAACTGAAATCACTGTTTTGAAATTGCAGTCTCTTTCACTCTCATAGGCTGTTTCATGCCTCAGGCAGTCTATGTAATCTCAGTATATTAGTGGATAGAGCAATCCATTTCCTCATGCAGAATATTTACATGAAATGGAACACAAAATTAATAATCTGGCATGGTGACTATTTAATATACTCCAAAGGATCCTCAAACTATTCAGCCATGCGACCAACAATGCAAAGGAATTCCTGCAAAACAGCCAGAACAACAGTGCATTGTCAAACATAAAAGCTAGAGAAAACTGGAAGAATTTTTTTTCTTTGCAGGCTGAAGAGCTAATTCAAAAGTGAAAAATCCTAAAACATACTAAAAGAAACTGGAAAAAGGATATCAATAAAGGTGAGAAGTAAATTAGTTTTTTGAATTTTGAGTATATAGGCACATTCACTATTTCTTGAATAGAAATTAAAAGGCTTGTGCAAATAAGAATTTTTGTAGACAGTGTTCAGTGATGCCCTTTGGCAAATAACTAGTGATTTAAATGTGACACTAGATTGATGAAATAAAGGATAAAAGCGTTCTCTTGTATAATATGCCACTGTAATAATGCTGCCTCTGTGTACTGAGTGCTCAGCTGGACTGCAGGGTACCCAAGTAGAATTGCACCTTCTGATTAGGTGTCTTGTCCTTGTTAGTGGCAATTAATACATAGTCTCGTGTCCTGTCAAAGTCTAAGCTCTACAGATGCTACTTGGTTCCCATAGCTGTTCTGTTAGATGGCAATAGTGTGGTATTTAGATCAGAAATCTTTACAAAGTTTCTGTTTGGTTTTTTTTTTATGCCAACAATGTGCAAACATTTAGTCAAACACTGAAAAAAGAACCAAATGGTTTATATTATACAAATTCTTTTCCTTCATTCTTTGTACAGTCTTAATAAGAGCTTGGGCACCTCAGTTGATGATTTAATTTCAGTTTGGCGAAGTGAGCAATACTTTCTTAACAAAAATTCCTGCTAGATTTACTATCTGTATGTTTATTTGAGACAGAAGATTCTAGATATATTCTCAGTATTTCAGGTTTTTTGCTTTATTTTTCAGTTTAAAGGTAATTACTGAGGATGTTGCTGGATTTTGGAGAGACAAACGTAACTGCACAAGCATTTTTATTGTCTCGCAAGGCATATTCTAACAAAACTATGTTATCTAGCTCTAAATGTAAGTATTTGATGGCTGCAATCAAATGAGTATATGGTATGGACAGGAAGAATAAGGCCAGGCAATGACATCTCAGTACTGTGGGAAACAGAACAGAGTAAATGATCTTTTTGGCCTGTAAATCTGACCGAATTTGTATTTGCTAGCAATCCAATAGTACAAATGTCTGGGGAAAAATAGCAGGAAGCTGACACACTTGTATTATTTTGAGTAACTCAAGTGCTAGGTAAGTCATGTTCAGGAAACTTGGGTTTTATCTTTTTAATGCTAAGAAGTATTTCAGATGGGTTTAGGGTTGTGGTTGGCAAAACAGTCAGATTTCAAGTTTCTCCTAAGGAACAGTGAGTTGCTTTCCAAATCTAAAATAGTCTCAACCAGAGGAAGAAAAGAAAAAAGAAAGAAAATGAAAGAAGAAAAAAACAAATTGGGGGGGTGGGGGCGGGGAGCAGGGGGGACAAAAACGTTTTCTGGAGTCAGATGTGAATAACAGGGACTTTGAGTAGATGAGAAAATTTTGCAGGGCTGTTGCACTAACTTCTACATTTCATTGCTGCGCTAACAGACATGGATGTTTACTCCATCACTTACTCCATCCACATTCAAAATAACAAGTAAAATACCGATTTTCAAAGCTTGTAGTGTGAACACAACAGAGGTCTTAATGTAGTTAACAAACTAACAGAGTTCTGCCATGTTCCTGACTTATTTCTATGGAGTAGAAATCAGAGTGAATTATCGTAGGAGAAAATCTGAACTATGCCAGTGATCCTTCTGAATGGGTGGATCCATCTTAGCATGCTCTGGCTGGCTTTTAGGTAACTGAAATTAGTACTGGAAACTGGAATGGAAAAAACAGGTTATATAAATAAGTTAGAGCATCCATAATCATAGATCCGCAGTATCTGCTTAATAATAAAATGTAGCAGGAACTTCACAGCCCTGATGAAATTCCAAATACCCAAACAAATGAGTAACTGGAGAATTTACATATTCGAGTTGAAAATGTTGAGTGCTTTATTTCATTAAAGGTGGTTAAATATAATACTATGCTGCATTCAAAAGCACAGTTTCCCTCTACCCCTTCATATCCTGAAGTTTGAGCCCTGTTTAAATCACTGTAAAACTGCTTGGCACTTAATCATTTCCAGACATGCCAGTTCATGCACTTCTCTGGGATCCAGCTCACTCTCATGCGTCTGCAACTGTCTCACACCTTTCATGCTGTGAAAGACTTATTTTTTAATGCTGAGCTGACTGGGATCTAGAAGTGCAAACCTCCAAGTTTAAGCAGCTGCATAAGTTCCACTGAACAATGCTCAATTCTCATACAATACATGGTGCTGAATATTGTATTTTACAGAATCCTAAACGTGAGAGTTGAAAAGTTGCTAGAAATAATTTGTCTGAAACTGTAGTGATTCTTCATAGAGTGCTTTTTCTGTATTCCACCCTGGGGTATTTGTCTGAGTTCTAACAGATTGTTTGGAATCTGCAAATATTCTGATCAGATTTTGTAACAAATATCAATGGTGACTTTTTCTTCTCTAATTCACTTTTAATTTCCACTGCTCTGTGGAGAATTATGTAGCAGCATACAGCTTATCCTCTACAGTTTACAAATATTTTCAACCTTAATGAGGAATAAGATACTTACTTGCCTTCACAGGCTTAATTCTTGCTACACAATCCATTCTCAAAAGGCAGGAACCTTCTTTCATCACTGAACTACGTGTGAATAGCTGGGGCTGTTAAATATCGTCTGAGAATGCATATAACTTGTAGATGATTTATATTAGGATTTAAATTGAGTAATCAGTACAGGTAACAGTGTCTTTAAAGATTGAGGTTTTTTTCCCATGGTGGTGAAAAGTTTTCTGGGGAATTATTTTGTGTTTAAACAAACCAAAACCAACCAACCAAAACAAAAAATGCCCCAGAATCCAAGATTTTTTTTTTTTAAATTTTTCTTTTTTTGGGGGGGGAAAGAGGATTGTACCTATGCAGTTATGAACTGCATAAAATCTCCCACCTAAAAAGTTGGCATTTTTGTGCTCATGCTGCTGTAGCAAAGCTCAGTTAAGTTAAGCTGCTATTTTCATTAGTTAGGATTTGTGTGAATTTCAGACGGTTCTGACATTCTTCCTGTCAGATAAAATTCTTCTGATTTTAATTTACTCATTATAAAACTTCTGGGATGTACCTCAGGACATTCATTTGTCTAGCGTTGGACTGAGAATGAAGCTCAGACACTCAAACCTATATAATTTTGAAGGGTTTCGTAAATGTAAATTTAATATATTTAGCTAAAGTCTCTAGTTGAGGATAGTTCTTTAGTTAATCTGTGAAGATTTACAGCATTATGAGGGGAAACTACAGTATTTCCTATTTTTCCTAACACCATATAGTGTAATTTCTCTGGCAGTTTTACTGGCTCTTCTTTCAGTTTAACATAAGCTCATATCGCAGAGAACTTTACATTTTCCTGACAAAATAAAAATGAAAATGTTAAGATTTTGATAGATCCCAGGGTTGGAATGACTCCAGCATTTATCTGATTGATTCTGTAGAACTGTTTTACTGACACACAGGTAGAAGAGGATGCTCTGATTAACTTTCATGTTTTGGTAATGTCACATAAGTGTATTCTATTGTTTTGGTTTGTTCTGTTTTTCTTCCCTTTTAATAGCCACCAAAAAGGAACAGCCACTGAAATGCTAAAAATGAGGATGAATGACACATTGTAAGGAAAGAGGCCCCATGCCAAATTCCACACATTTACTCTGCCAACATTTAGCCACAATGTTGGCAAAGTGGAAAAACACTTCTTAGCTGCTCTGTTATTTATGACACAGATAATTTACTTTTTTTTCCTGGTAGGACAGCACTGGATAATCTGATTTTTGTCACCGTCAGCTTAACCACCAGTTTGTAGTTTGACACTGGACAACTCATTTTAACTCATCTGTGTCTCATCTGTAATATGGGGGTAATAATTATGTGTTTGGTATTAGTACTCTGTGACTGAATTAAGTTAAAATCCAGGAGTATATTGTATTTTTATGTGAGGCATTATTGTACATGGAAGGAATCTTTGAATTAATGTAATGAGAACTTAGGATGCTGTGAATTTGCTGTGAATATTGGTTTTTATGGACAGTAGGGAATTAACTAGTTTTCTATCTGTTACTAAGTCTTTGACAAATTTGGGTGCCACAGTTTTCTTCAGTTTCATTTAATAGGTGTGACAGAGCTATTCTGCCTCATTTGTCTTTCCAGGATCTGTCTTCTCTCAGAAATCTAACACACTCACTCTCTCTCTCTCTCTCTCCCCCCACCCCCACAATAAACTGTGTTATTCTGTGTTGTAATTAAATGTATAAGGGTGGTGTTATGTTACAGAGTCTTAATTCATGCAGTGATTTTCCCCCTCGTTTTCTTGTCCTGAAAAGACCTGTAATGCAGCTTTTCCTGGTATTGTAAACTCCCAACGGAGAGTTGAAGCTGGAAATGTATGTTCATCCATTGTAAATGTTACTTTGAACAATGTGTGCTGATTCTTTGTGCATGTGGTTGTTAATTACTGTGTAAGAGATTTCATATAGAAATTTGTTCTGGGAAGATGCCTTAGGCAAAAAAGACAAATTCTTTTTGAAACATCTTCACTGTAGTAAGCAGTGCATGCATGTCTGAGTTCAAGCAGCTAAATATTCACTGTAAAGCTGACCTGTGGAGTTACTCTGTCACTCTTAACACAGAAGCTGTTTTATTTTGCAACTAGAGAACTACACAGGAGTAAACCAGATGTGAGGTGCTGGGGGAAAGGAAGTGCAAGAACAATTATAATAGCTGCTCCTTAAATTCATAGTCCAGGTTTCCTTGGTTAGTGCTAAGTGCGTATTTGTGTAGGCATGGTGGTCACCCTTTTCTTGGTGTTAGTAGGAGAAAAGAACTAATTTTTTTATTCCTTGGACTAAACGACAAAAAAAACTTTCTAGTGATGTTTAGTATCTGCTACAGTTCTCTTCTCTTATTTTCCTGATACAGTTTAAAGCATCACGTAAGCACAGAGAGAAAGCTTTATCCTGTTCTGTGTGGTCGGTGCTGTTAGACATAGTCATTTTTTTTTGGGTTCATATCTGGTGTATTCAGTTTTCATAACAGATAAACCGAAACTCTAAAGTCCAAAACACTTAATTGTATTGCTCTGAGTACATTAAAAGTGGGAGTTAGTAGAATTTATCTGGGGTTTAGATGGGGTTTTGGGGTTTTGTTAAGTTTTGGTATTTTTGTGGGGTTTGTGTGTGTGGTTTTGGGTTGATTTTGGTTGTTCATTCGGGGTTTCTTGGGTTTATTGGTTTGGTTTTTCTCCTTAAGGAATATTTTAGATTATCTGTTTGGTTGGTTTGTATTTTTTGTTTGGTTGGGTGTGGGTTTTGGGGTTTTTTGGGGTTTTTTTTGTTTTTTGGTTTTTTTTCTCAAATTCTTCTGAGTTAGAAGTATCTCCTTGCAACAATCTAGACTGCTCAGGTTTTTATCTTTTGAGTTTATTTATGTGGAACAGAGACCATTTTTGTTGTTGTTTCAACTTCCATTTAGGCTTTTATATTCTTGAAGTTTTGCGAGATTTTAGTGAGAATGTTAAAATTTTGCTCGAGGTTTAATTTTTTTTTTCCTAAGTTTTAACAAAGTCTTTGTTCTATCTTATCCAAATGCAATGTTTTCTCTTGTGCATTGTTCTACCTCTAAGTCATGAAGCTGCCAACTAAGGACATTGTTAGTGAGCCAGATATCTCCAGGAGAAGGCTTGTCAAGGTGGCTTGAAATTGTCTGAGATTTAGAAACCACACAATATAGGAACTCATAAAAATACATGATTTATGCAGAGAGGGTTCTTTGAACCTGGAGAAAAAGTGTCTTGAGCTCAGAAAGTATAAGTAGCAAACTCTAAAAAAAATTTGTATTTGCTCAGGATATAATTCCTCATGTCTCACGTGCAGTGCCTGCAAAAGGCGATATTTGACTCTATAACAGAAGCACCTCGAGCAAATCATTACTTGCACTTAATTTGCTCCAAAATAATTATTTTTTCCAAATTGAACATCAATAAGTCACTTACACTTTTTTTTTTTTTGCAACATACACTTAAAAAAAATATTACTGTGATATAAACATTGAATGTACACAGTCTACACAAAATTCCCTTTCCAACTTCAGCATTTATACTTGTCAACTGTGTGGGTTTTTTTTCCAAACTGCAATCTTAGGTTACTGTGACAGAAAATCTTATCTATAGACAGAAAGAACATAATTAAAACTTCTGTTCAAAAGCCTGTAGAATCTTCGTACACAATCTCAATTTAAAAGGTGAGCAGTTGATTGTTTCCACGTTGTTTTGCTCGTCCTAAAGGCAGAATTAACCTTTATTATTTATCTCAGTGAGAGAGGTTACAAAATTTGTGATCCATCCCTCAGCTCCTCAGAAGTAATTGCAGTAGGTGTTAGGCATGGAGAATTTCTCTCAGAATTGTAAATTGGCAGAGTGAGTTGCTAAACATCTTTATGCATGAATTTCTCTGATGTTTCTGAGTATAAGAGATACTTTAACATTGATCCCTAAATAAGATTGAAGTACTCATATTTCAAATATAAGAGAAGGCTTAATTTCATTTAATTGAAGCTACAAATCAGTTCCAGTAGAAACAAACTCTGCTGGAGGATCATCTCATGCTAACACATGCTAATACGCAGGCTTTGTCTGATGAGATTGAACAATCTTCTGGAGCTGCCCAGCTCTTTTCCTGTGAGCTGCAGAGCAAAAGCAATGGTCTAACTCCTGGGGAAATTTTCCCTGTGAAACGTTACAGCTTTGCCATTGTCACACTTGCCAATACTGCATCACGTTTTGCAGCATGAAATTTACAAAGTTACTGGATGTTAACTTCAACTATTTTGTACATTTACAATAGGAACAATTAAATAAGGTTTCAGTTAAAAAAAAAAAAAATTCCCTGACAAACTTAAGCAAAAGTTTACTTCAGTAAACCAAACCCTTTTTCCTGGATTAACACAGCCTGCTCTCATAAGGCCTCCTCTGTCCACCCAGGAAGTAAAGTAACACACACACAAAAAAAAAAATAAAATTATTTGAGATTATTTGGAAATGATCCAATGCACAATAACCTTGGCCTATTTGCAGAAAAGCACAGCAAAATGCAAAAGCAGCAGTGGAAGCCAACAAAACATTTCCCCCCCACCCAAGCACTCAGCAGCCAGCCCAACAGAAAAGACCAGCACCCCAAACCTGGAAACTGGAAACAGCAACTGGAACAGAAAACCTCTCATGTTACAACCTTGAACTCCAAGTCCCATGACACTTTGCTCCAGCCAAGCATTTTCATTTTGAAGCTGGCAGGATGGCAGCATGGTGTTGAATATCAGCAGCAGATTCAGCTCAACCCATGACACTCTTAGGAAGCCATCTGTTTGAAAATGTTAAGGACTTCGAAGGTGATGTTCATGTCACTGAATTGTTTGCTCTTGTGTTTCTCATTATGTGAAACTCATAACCAGGTATATGTAGATCTTGGAATTTATATGCTAACTATAAGTATTTTTGTGTGATTATTTGTTTGCTGCTATAAATTGTCAAAACAAGAATCAGTTGGTGTCTTGACTCACAATTCACACAAGAACTGTAATGTACACAATCTGAAACACATTCCTAATCTGTAATTTTTAGTTGTTTTTTAACAATTATTTTCTTCTGCATGAAGAAATAGTGCCCTACACATGGCAAACTGCTAAAAAATCTCATGTTTTGTTAACTTTTGCTTAGCAGTTTCCCATTTGATACTTTACTTTGGATGTTAAATAAAGCAAATAAGCAGGTGGAAATTGGGTCATAGGAATCTTTCTGGTGCCAAAAAGAAATTTAATGGAAATCGTTGAGCATAGCTCTATATTCTAAGGAGCTTTTCTGTTTTCATCTGATTTTGGCTTAATGTTCTGTATTATGTATGTTCAAAACAATTACAAATTAAATTGAATCCGTTTGGCTCTCATCAGCTCCTGCCAATAGCAAACACCTTTCTTACAGAGAGATGACCACTGGAACTAGGAAGTCTTTCATTTGCAATGTTACAGCTTTACTTTTACCTTTTTATGATCTTTACATTTCAGTACTCTAAATCTAAACATGAGCCAAAGCTATAAAACTCTAGTCTACTGATGACTTTTTATTAGATTAATGCTTACTTTGAATATTGTTAAACAAAAGCGGATTTTTTTAATAGGACTGGCAAAACAATTGGTAAATTATATACATAGGGCCTTTTTTTCCCCCCTTGCTGTCTTTTAAAAAAAAAAAAAAAAAAAAAAAAAAAAAAAGAACAAACGAAAACATTTGGTGTTTGCTCCTGGTTCTACAGAGATCAAGGGACATTGTCATAGTGACTAGCATAATGAAAACCGTTGTGAAAGCTGTCATTAGCTAAAGTTTTCAGTTTTGACTAACCCTGTATTGTTGCTGTATTATCTTTTGGTAAATTTGGTCCTTGACTCCTGGTTTGCAGATATCAAATCCAGAACTATTTCTGAAGACATAAGGTGTAACTAAAGGGGAAAAAAATTAAAAATTCAGATAAGGATTCTGAATTTCATCCTGTATATTATAGACGAATATATCATCCTGTATATTATAGACAAAAGGATTAATTGAGATGAAGTAACTGATTCTGGGCCTCTTGAAATAGGAAAGCATATGTCTGTTTAAAACACCCAGCATAAATACATTTCAAAATCAAAAGCAATGTCATAACTGCTGCCTTCACTTTAAAACAAAGCAAAGCCAGACTCTGAAATGATTGTGAGTCAACAGCACTGATTTGCCACACAAGAGAATGAGACAGTAGCATGTTTATGAAACATATCAACACACATACTGTCTCATTTTTCTGCTGTTCAGTTCTTTTCCTAATGGGTGGGGGGGGTTTTTTGTTTTGTTTTGTTTTGTTTTTCTCAAGCAGGAAAGCTGCTTATTTATTCTTTCACTTGGTTTTCATAACTTGTGTCTCATTCTTTTATGCTGCCATTAGCTAAATTTACCTAACTATTTTAGAGCTTAACAACAATGATGCTGATCCTTAAAAATAAATAAATATAATCTTTTCATTTCAGTTCTGACAGATATCAATCTAATCTCTCTTGAGTCAAACTGCAGCAGCATCAGTGGGTCATGGAAGAGTGTCTGGAAGAAGTAATTGAACAGTCTTGATTGCTGCTCAGTTATTTCAGGAAAAATGTGAGGTTCTGACTCCCTGGGTTAGCTGCAAGTGTGGCATGAGGCTGCTCACAGTACTCCAGAAGGGATGGCCGAGTTAAACCTCATGCCAGTGTGCAGAGGGAGTACAAAAGGAGATGAACTGCCCAGTGCTGGGCCCACATCAACTGCCTGCAAGCAAGTTTGTCAGGAGGAATTATTGATGTGTGAGCAGTTAAGCTAAAGAAAACAACATGTACCCAAATTTGTATTACTGCCGTTACAGTTACTTTGCCAGGATACTTCCTGAAAGACATTCCCCAGATGTGAAACTTGTTAACATGTCAACCCAGTTCAGCTTGCATCAACCTGGCATTCTTACTTCTGATAACTAGAATTAAAATTCTTGTGTTTCACCAAAAAGTTTAGATAATTTGCAGTTATGTCAACAGATAAGAAAGATACTGATCTAAGAAATTTAATTCCTGCACATAAACCTCAGGTTATGTAACTTTTCAAAGCCAAATTACTTATTGCTGTAATTTGTGTAAATTGTTTTGGAGCAGAGATGAATTTACCCAGAACAAATGTGTGTTATCAAGCATTTTGTTTAGTTACTAGCTACTTAATTATATCTTCATACAATCATAGAATGGCTTAGGTTGGAAGGGACCTTAGAGATCATCTACTCCAACTTCCCTGCCATAGGCAGGGGAGCTTCTCAACTAGACTTAGCTGCTCAAAGCCTCATCCAGCCTGGCTTTGAACACTCCCAGGGAGGAGGCATCCACAACTTCCCTGGGCAGTGTATTCACATTCTTCACCACTCTTGTATTAAAAAATTTCTTCCTAAGATCCAGTCAAAACCTATTCTCTAGAATTCCATTGGTAAGAAGGATCAGTGTTTTCATCTTACCCTGGTTTTGTAATACGTTGTCTAAAATTTACTGAGTACACACTCACTGCTAAAAGGTGAAATGCAGGACATACAGCAGTATATAATCTGGTTAAATAATCTGTTCTAATTAATTTTTATTAATCATGATTTGTATTGCAGCATGGTGGGACTTGATCTTAGAGATATTTTCCAACCATGGTGATTCTAAGTGATATGGAACTAGTTTTGAAGTCACTAAAAGAGAAGTGCCAGTTTTTCATCCATCACAAATGTGGTTTGTCATGTTCACAAAAAAGGTACAGGTGATAAGATCCCACCTACATAGATAAATGTTACAATGTCTTTAACGTAAATGTGTAAAAGATGAGTCTGTGGCAGGTTGGCTGTCAGTATTCATTTTTGTCATTAATATAACTGGGCTAAAAGATACAACATTTTCATTTTGAGTTTCATTTAGGTGTTGGGGTTTTTTTAATTGCCTTTTTTGCCAACCAATTTGTCAGATGTTCACAGCATTCCACATGTCATTACCAGGCTAATTACCTTTTCTTTTTGTGTCAATACAATATGCTACCATTATTTACCTGTGTAATACTGAAATTCAGCATTTACCTCTGCTTAGATCTGTGTGTAGTGAATATTTGAGATACCATCTCTTGGTGAAATGAAACTGCATGAAATTCATTGCTGTTTGATCCTTCAAGTAATTGTTAATAGTTGCTTTTATTAATTTGTATAACTTACTGAAAAACAAAAAAAAAAACCAAAACAAAAAAAAACCAACCAAACACAAAAAAACTGATGGTGGGGTGCGTGGGATGAGTGGTTTCATGGAACCTGTATGGAATTAAAGGCTTTCTGGTACACTATCTAACAAAATGCCAGATTATTTCATATGTACCATTAAATTGCTGGTGTGAAATGGTAGTACAAAATTTGTGGCCAAAGTAGAGGAACTTTGATGTCCATCACAAATACTTACTAATTATAATACTAAGAAATACAAAATATTCAAAGGAAAGGTTTGGTGGCTTTTGTTTCAAGCTTTAATTCAGCCTTAAGATGAATCATCCTTTTGTTGAATTACTGAATAGCCTGGACAAAGAAGACAATACCTAATATTTCACAAAAAGCTTACATTTCCTAACATTTTCATCCTTGACTTGGACTATCTGTCCTTCAGGATTTGTTTGAAAGTTAGTATGCAGCGACTACTTTTGTCGTATGCCTTTGGCATACTGAAGTGGTAATTCACTGAAAGATCTCAGGTATTGACTTTGCTATCCTGAAGTGAAGGGCTTTTTTCTAAATTATTATGGAGTTCCAAAAGACAGCTGAACTTCATGTCTTGCTCAGCTTTTTTCCCCTTTTTTTATCTCCCTTGAGATTCAAGCCTCCAAATACATTCTCAAATAGATATTCATAAAAGAAAATAAAGTTGAATGCCGCCTCTACTATTTTGAGCACTACTACCAGGACTAGGTGATTTTGCTATAATTAAATAGATATCTGCTTTTACTTATTTTCTTTTAAGAAAGGGATATGATGTTGGGATTTGATAGAGCATCTCATATCCAAAAATGAAATAAGTACATTCCTTTATATAGTTAGAATAAAAGTTAGTTTTATATCTGTAAGCAGAAAAGTGAAATGCTGTAGAGGAAATTGTTTCTGGAGAAGTATTGTACAAAACAAGATTTTGCAAGCAGGGTTTTTGTGTTTAAGTTTGTTTGGTTTGTGTTTGTGTGTGTTTGGTTTGTGTGTGTTTGTTTCCATACAGTTTGAAATATGATTTGCTTTAAAAAAATTGGACAGATGACCAATTTTGTTTGAGGACATGCAGATCATCTTATTTACTATAAATCTGGTGACAGTCCTTGAACTGCCTTTCAAAAGAAAAGGCAAATATTTCATAATCTCTGTCTCAGTATTTACATTAATGCAAATTCAGTGCATATATATATATGTTAATACTTCATTAGCTTTGATGTCTCATTTTACAAATCATAGAATTTTCTATGAGCTCTGTGACAAGGATTTTGGCACCTTTAATTTATTTTTTTTTTTAAGTTATAAAGCAAGAGAAGATTGAGTCCTTTGGAATTAGTTAGGCCAAACTTTGTCAGCTTTGGTGACATAAAGGGTTTCTCTTGTTTGTCAGGATTTGTCAGAGAGTTAGGAATGGTTAGATTTCTACCTTAAATTTTACCATGTGAGTCAGAGCAAAGTCTCCAGTAAGAAGTGTTTGACTGAGTGTCTCAGGTGGAAAAAATGGCCACTTAAATCTCACTGTGAGCAGTTCTAGACTTCTCTCTTGATCATAGTTTTTAGTAATGTTTTATTGTTTCCTGGGGGTCGGGAAATCACCACCACAGTCATACAGCTTCTTTTATGGTCATGATTCACCACTGTGGAAATCAAGCAAAGCTTGGAAGAATAGTGCATGGTGACTTGCCAGTGCTTTGAAGTGCATGGCAGTCAGAGCTGTTTGGACATGGTTTAACTTGAACGTTGTGCTAATGTACGATTTCCAAAGTTTCTGCTTGTGGTTCTCCACCCAGAAAATGAGAAGGTGATGACAATGCACCCTCATGCTTTTGTCCTAAGAGCACATTAGAAATGTATAATAATGTAAACATTTAAAATGCAAATTATTATCCTGAAAAGTTGGAGTGAGTTAATTTTTATGAGTAAAGAAGTCAAAGTCAGAATTAGGTACTTAAAATATTAAGAAAACACCTCAGAATTTTGTCTTTAGCTTATTTTTTTGGTATCTGTACAAATGGTTTGAAATTCCTGTTTAATAGCTTGGGTCTAATCATAGAATATAGTCAAGACTATGCATTTTTTTTATTGCGTATTTCCTGCATAGACAGGAAATCTCTTTCTGGTGTTTGGCTAAGAGCATAGGAAGAACAGCAAGATAAACAAATAGCAGCTCATATTTTGTTAAAGTTACTTAATGAAAAGCACTCAAGTAGAGAAGAGTGTCATCATGGCTATGGTAACATTTATTCAAAGTGAAAATTGGCTAACTGACCTGCAGTTTTCAGCTTATGCAGTACTGAGAACAAATGTGAGCTTGTCACAGGGTAGGTAATGTTCTGTCAGCAAGAAATGGACTAGACTGCTTTATTTTTGTTCTAGCTCCCTAAGACCATATGCCTTTAAGCTTCAATTGATCAGAGGTGAAAACAGATTTCTTTCTAGTTCAGTTTGCAGTCAGGATTATTTGTCTTCTATTCCTTGGTAAATGTCAGACTTGCACATGCTCTTCCCACACCAAGGATGAGTGGTGACAGCTGTATCCCTAGGTTCTCTGAGGGATTAAATACATTTTTTCCTTTAGCCCCCATTTTACTTACTTGGGGCTTACAGTTCACTTCTTAGAAATATTTAACAATTGAATCAGCCATGCACAGATGTAAAAAATTGCTTAAAATCAAGAATTCTTTATATTAGCTGGCACAAAGTATCATACAGATGAGAAAACATTAATTCTCCTGTGTATACTTCCCTTGGTTTTGAATGTTGTTTTGGGCATCGTCTGTGGGTTCCGTGCCATTCATTTTTGTACACAACTTTTCTAAGTGTTGTTGCATGCATGTCTCTGTCAGGATTCTGAAGCCAGTTCGCTTCTCACTTGGCTGGGCCCACGGTTAGCAAAGCATGCCTCACTGTGCCTTCTTCATGCCCAAGTTTCGTGTCTGTGATTTGTGCCTTTTCCCAAATGCTTTAGCTTTTGAAGTCCATTCATAGCATTTGATCTTCCTTTCATTTAAAAAAAAAAAAAAATTCTTTAGCTGCAGACCTTGGCTTGCAGGAAGAGTTTGTGTGAATTGATTGCTGCCTGGCTCAGGCTCCCCATTGTCCTTTATTTTTCCTCTTGACTCAAACTTCAAGGGTGGGATGTTTTCCACAGTCCCATGTCTGAGACACGTATGACTCAGCCCTCACAACATATGGTTGACTTCACAGCCTCTGAGGTATTTAATGATACAGCAATTTCGTAACCACACACAGGATTCATGCTTTTGTACAGGGAAAGATTTCCCACATTCTGACATACACTGTTTCAAATGTAGTTTCTTAATGGTTTTGAGTGTTTTGCTTGCAAGCTGCACTGGTGTCATTCTCCATTTCACACAACTTACTCACCTGATGGCTTATGTGCAGGGTATGTAGACACGTGTTAAAGTGGAATAAAATATGCAAAAGTATAATTGGCACACAACACAACTCTGAAGTAGAAGGCTTACTTGCAAAACCAGCAGCTGCTTTATATAAATCCTGGAAAGATACAGTCAGTACTTCTCTGAGTAGAATTTCACATTGATTATGAATCAGAAACTTGAGAAAAACTGATGGAACAAAAGGCAGTTCTGTATCTAAACTTAATTAGACATGTTCCAGACTAACCTGACTGGACTTTAATTGTTAGTCCTTCTTTGAGCAGGAGAGGGGATTTCCAGAAGTCAGTTTCAATTTTATTTTCTCTAATTCTGAAGTACTCTTTTGCTAGTGTGATTTTTGGGTTAGTGGTTTTTCTTGGTTTGGTGGTGGTTTGTTGTTTTGTTTTGGGGTTGTTGTTTGGTTGGTTTTGGGGGGATTGGGTTTGTTGTTTGTTTTTTTTTTTAATTCTGGGTTTCTGTTTTAAAAAAAAAAAATCACATTGAACACATCATAAAGATCTTTACCAGCATAGAGCTGCTAATATGCTTTATTTAGTATTTCTCATCATTTAAAACAATGACTACATCTTATTTGATAATATTTCATAGGTGAAAAGTTGACACCTTCCAAGCATGTAGAAGGCTAGAGGCTTAGAATCGTGATTTTGTCTTTTTGTCACCCCTGAAGCCACAACCACTTTTTAAAGTTGTTGTTCTCCTGTATTTTAAAGGGAGTAACAGCACCATCCATTACTTCTGACTTACATGCAAGTAAGTTTTGTGCAAAGGCATTGGAGCCCAATCACTTCTTGATTTTGTGCTGCTTTTTGTGAGCAGTTTGCATATCTGGGTGGGGCAGTCTGAGAGCTACTCCTGATGGGAACAGTCCTCTTGATCCTGGTTTCGGTTTCCTGCTTCTCTGTTATACCAGATCAGGGAATTTATTCCTTTTCTGTAAGACTATCTTTTGCTTGCTTCACTCACTGAAAAACATTGGAAGGGTCCTTCTGACAAGATCTTGTCAGAAGAAGATGGTTCAAGGGGAAAGAACACTGTTGTGTGGCCAGAGACAAGGGAAACCCTTTATCTCAGCACCTACTATACTGACATTGTATTGATTTGACTCCATCAGCCACACTTTCACTGGCATGCTTACCACTTTAAGTTGCTTTGCTTAGATTTTTCCAATCATACATTGAATCTAAAATTTGTAGTGTTAAAAGCTTTTCAAGTATCAGATGAGTGACTGAGTTTCAAAAGGTGAAGGATGTTAATTAGTGTGCAGAAGAGCATTTAGAAGAAAGAAATCCCTGAAAGTCAATTTTAAATGTTTTAATTTTACATCAATTTATATTTTATTATATATGCCATGGTCTAATCTTGAGGGCTGTGGTGATGGGTTGGACTTGATGATCTCTGAGGTCTCTTCCAACCCTTGCGATACTGTGATACTGTGATACTGTGATCTTGTAACATTAAATGTATTTTCTGCATATGAAGACTATGACTGACAATGAAAGAAATGTTAAGCTTCAGATTGTGATTACTTGTGTTTTGGCACTTGGTCCAAGCATATAAATATTCTAAATAAATATCCGTAGAACTTGCGTTGCTGTACCAAATACCCAGCCGTGATAGCTTGGGACTTAGTTCAGCTAATTCTGAATATGATAGCAAACCTTAGAAACACCAACCCAACAACAAAAAAAACCAAACAAACAGAACTAAAATGAAAAAAAAAATTAGAAAATAAATTTTGACTCATGTTTTGTTTGTAGAATGATTTATATTTATAATGTGTTAAATATAAAAAATGAAAGACCATAGAACTGAAATATTTTGTATTTCCAGTATAAACATTTTAATTTTATTTTTTTTTTTAAATTAAGCTAGAGGCCAGTGTTCTGTATTGTCCTCAGTAAAATACAAAGGTCTGACTTTTTTTTTTTTTTTTTTTTTATACTGGAATGACCCAAAGGCTTGGAATCAAGATTTTATGTTGGCAAGAAAGTGGCCTGCCTGTTAAGCATGTGATTTTTGTTATTTTTGTAACAAATCTACACATTTTAGCAAGTTTTAACCCTTAGAGGCATAACTCTTGGTATGATCTCTGCTTACTAGATTTTTAACAGCAAAATCTTTGATGATTCTGTTGGCTGATTGTCCCCACAACCTCTCTCTCTAGAAATATATGCATTCCAGCTCCTCGGAGCTGTTAGGTATGCTTTGTTCCCTTAGAGGTCTTAATGTGACCAGTTTGTAGGTACCTTTCAGCATAGACCTATTAGTGTAATGACTTCAGTCATATTCAACTGTTGTTGAAAGTGATTCCGCTGAACCTAATTGGCTCAGGAAGTCCGTTTCACTTAATGAGACTTGAAGATGGTAAAAAATTAGTAAAAGAAGTAACATCTTAAAACTACCACAGCGGTTTCTGAAGTGTTTGACCACACCAGATGAATTTCTTGGCAAGCTGGTTCATTTGTGTCAGCTCTGCAACTCAGCTGGTAGTGTCTGTCCTACAACAGCACTGCAGAATCAAAGGAATGTCAGCTTTGTGGTCATTGTATTTCACAGCTCTGTGTGTTAAAATTCAACAAATAGCAACAATTTCATATGCTCAGCATTGAACTGTAGTAGTTTTACCCCGGTTTTTATTCTGTGGAATTGACATAAAAAGTTATCGATCTAAGCTGTAGATGTGGCTAGCATGAAAAAAGTCCAGTTTACAGAGGCTTGGCCTTACTCGATGTTACCAACAGTTAATGGTTATACAACATTTGCTGTTTATTCAGCCTCTTCACCTGCTATTAAGGGAGTTGTGAGACATGACTGTTGTATCTCATGATGACGATTTAAGAAACACAGTTGGTCTGAAGGATTCTGCAAAAGTTCTGAATTTTCATAGTATCTGTAAATAAGAGAAGTTTTCTTTAGAGTACCAGCTTTACAGGTGAACCACCCTACATGACTTGTAATAAGGCAGCTGTATAAATGAATTGTTTTCAAGGCTTTAGCATCCAGTCTGCTCTCTGAAATTCCTGTCACTCCTTCTGGTAGTATCTTATGAAATAAGTGTAATGATTTTGTTAAGTAGGATTTTGGTAAAAATCCAGATGTTTAAAAAAATAAACTATAAAGAAGTAATTCACTAGGAACATCAGTTTAATATTGACTTTCCTCAGACCATAATCATCTTTAATAATTAACACTTTTTTTGTGACTAATTTTTGATTGCTCTGTTTAAATACTAGGTTGCACTATGACTAAGTAGTCTGGGTGCTTAAATCTTAAAACTGAGAGCAGGAAGAGTTCATGATTCAGACAAAACTATGCAGTGGATTATATCTCGAGCAGCAAAATTCCAGGCATCTCCTAAGCACACAGAAATGTACATATAAAGCTATATGTGTAACTTGCAAAGGGGAATCAACAAGTTACAGTCACCTCTCGCCTTGTGTTATCTCCAGTGTCTGTAAGATAACAGATAAAACAAATGCAAGTGGCTGTCAGAAACACTGAATGGACAATCTTAGTTTTACAGTTTGCACGGAAATGAGCATGTATGTGAAGTGCCACAAAGGAGAGAGTACTGTATTTGAAACCTATTACATCAATAAGTCTAATGTTTAATAATTCTCACAGTATTCTTCATAATCACAGAAATTATTGTAGACTTTCATGCTTCAAGTTCTCTCCTGATGCTCATCTGTACTATGAAGTATAATAAGGAGAGCAACATCTTCCTTTTTTCTTTGCTGTAAAATTTTGGGAGTTTTGATTATGTGAGGTTGGATCCTCATTATTGTTACACCTTGTTTTTCCATTTTAACTTACATACAAATGTGAAATTCTGCAAAATGGCTACTGTTGCAATGAAGTATCTGAAGCAATTTATAATTCCCATGAGAGATTGTAGCTGAGAATGCTTAATATATTGAATGTCTCAAACTTCAGAAAGATGGATAATCTGCCACTTTTCTTTTTAATTTTCTTGCATAAATATTTTGGTTAAAACATCTCTTCAGTACCAGCATACTTCTCAAAAATGGTAAGATTATTTGTAAGTTAAAAACATGAAATTACTAATATATAACATATTACTTCAAAAGAAATTTACAGTTTGTCACTTATCATATTCATATGGTCAGTATATTATAAAAATACATTAGAAAGATCTAACTGAAGAGAAGAAAATGAAAGGGTGTAGGAATTTTTGTGGTTTAGATTGTTTTTCTAAAACATTCCATTTAGTGAGTAATTATTCCATGCCCCTCGTACTGCACAACAGAAATATTCAAACAGCCGATGTGCATATTCCAATAAGTAAAGCATGTTTTTGTATGTTAACGGTAGTTCATGATGAGAAAGAGAGTTATATTTTAAATATGCGGAAAATATGAAGTGGAATTTCTTGATTTAGTGGGGGAAAAAATACACAGACAATCCATACATTCCTGCTATAAACCACTGACTTTTAAATTAATAAAAATGTGTAGATGTTTACTTCCATTACTCATATTTTCCCTTGCAGAATGCAGTGTTTTCTGTTTTGTATGAGTGGGAATGAAAGTGTACAAATTTAAAACAAAACAAAACCAACCAAACAAAAAATGCTCTGCTGGACAAGGTTAGATTTTAACCAGCTGGCTGAATTTCATTGAGAGCATAGAGAATGAGGGAAATGGCAGTTACAACATAATTTATCTTGATAACCAGAGAGACTGAATCACTGACCACATTCCCATAGTGCAAATATTTGTGCAGCTAGGTTTTCTGGGTCTTCTCTTTGCCTAGTCAGAACCTTTGACAGCTTTTCTCTATGCCTTTCTAATGTGGATTTCTGCTAGGCATTTCATGCAAAGCTTTTGTTTCTCACGTTTAACTACCAATGCTCCTCATTGTTTTTACCTGCTGTATTCTAAATGGACATGCAAATAAAGCAATAGCAAGGAACAGAGGGAAAATGTTTCAGAAATCAGAGATCCCAACAGAGGGTCATTATTTTGTCCGTGTAGTTTCAGAACATGGAAAATGAGTTAAAATTTTAAAACTTCTGAAACTTCATCAGGATTTTGTAGAGCATTAAGTTTGTTTAATTCAGATTATTTTATTTTAAATTGCTCAAATTTAAAAACTAGTTAGGACACCTTGGAAAAGTATATAATGTAATTGGTAATCAAATACATAGAAGAATATGTCTTTAATATCAAAATGGATTAAAATTCATACTGGATATATTGTAGTTGTGTCCAAAAGTTGGGTAAGTATGTAGGTGTGAGCTTATTTTTAAAATATGAAAATAATTTTAAGTTTAAAAATGAACTTCTGAACAACAATGTTGGCTTGAGTGGATAAAGGAAATCCAACCAGATGGAGGAGAGGGACAACTGGGTTTATTGAACTGTGTGGAACCAATGGCTTGGTAAGTTGAATGCACAAGAATATAAAGCTTTAACAGATAGTGATGCAAAGTGTACTCTGATGCTGTAATACTATGAGGTATGGAACCCATCTCTTTTTCTGATGTGACAGGAGGATCCCAACAGCTGGATGTGCTGGAAGCAGAGCACCAGAATGCATGCAAGCTGCAGTTTGATTTCACTTGAAGGGGTGGAAGTAGTCACTGGAATCTACTGTTCCAGGGGTGGAAACACAGCCTCACCATTTGGACTGGTCATGGACTGATCCATGTTGTACTTCCAACGTGAGGAGCACCGGAGCATCCGCAGTGAGAAGTCTTCTGCGTACCAAAAGGTAATCCCATTTTGAGTGAGTATGGAGTGTTAATGATGTAAGATGTGTGATGTTAATTGCTGCTGGGCACAGCGTAGGTGGTGTAGAACAAGAGGTGGAGAGTGTCATGGGTTGAGTTGAATCTGCTGTTGATATTAAATACTGTGCTGCTTGTCATGCCAGCAGCATCACAAAGGAAAGTGCTGGCTGGATCAAGGTATCATGGGACTTAAAGTTCAAGTTGTAACAGGAGAGGCTTCCTGTTCCTGTTCTGGCTGCTGCTTCCAGCTTTTGTAGTGTTGGTCTTTTCTGCTGGATTGGCTATGGGTCAGGGGCTGGTGGTATGTCACTGGCTGCTGCTGCTTCTGCATTTCGCTGTGCTTTTCTACAAGTGGGCTGAAGTAGTTGTGTGATGTATCATTTCCAGTAGATTCTTTGTCTCAACTTTTTATCTCAACCCAGAGGGTTTTTTGTGCTACTTTCCCTCCTACCTCTGTGGAGAGAGACCTTGTGAGAACGAACTGTGTTAACCCAGGACAGCCAGCAACAAGCAAATATTGTAAGGATTTAAAGTATTATGTAAATCACACATGGTATCTTTAAAGCAGTGATACAAAGTACATGAGAGATGTTAGGCAGTGGTTTGCAGAGTTGTCTTGCATATTTTTTCTCGTGGAGCTCTTTCCCACAGTGCTGTAGCCTATAGCAGTGTGAACTGTTCTAAATCACTTACATAACTTTTGTTTTCTCTTGAAAAATAACCATCCTGTGTAAAGAGGGATGATTTGGAAAGGACATATCTCTTCAGTAGTTCAGCACAGATTCTGTAATATCTTGCTGGTTTCTATTGTGACAGTATCCACTATAAAATAGCAGAATGTATACCAAATAGACATTTAATTCAGTATGTTCTCAAGGGACAAAAGACTGTTTTAAATTCTCACTAGTAGAGGAAAATGTGCTATGATACAAGCACTGCACTTTTCCTCAAGCTTGTCAGGAAACACTTTGCAGTCATTTTAGCACTGAGAAACCAACGATCCGATTCTGTAAATTTGTTTAAGCAAGAAGCTCAGCAGGAAAGGTAGTCAGTGTCATGAATTATCTCCTTATCAGATTCAGATTCCATATATCACATCACTGTTTCAAACTCCAGATTGCTAAACTCCTTATTAGCAATCCAAAATTACATTTTATCAATCTGGAATTTGTCCCCTTCACCTGTGAAGCCAGAGGAAAAGAGATTTTCTGTTCTATTTGTATGTTTCCATTTAGGCTTTTTTTTTTTTTTTCCTTAGAAATATTTAGAATTCTTTAAAAATTCTATTTATTTCAAATATTTACTTTTAGGGTTTGTTTTTTTTTTTTTTTTTGAATCCTTCCTATTAATGTAATTGTATCAAGTGTAACCATATTTCATAATAACAATGAAAGAGTGTAATGGACTAGAGAGATAGTGACAATGACAGATTTAAGAACTGTAAGAATAAAATTGTATAAGATACCTGCTCATAATTTCTAATCAGATTATCAGAGACTTTCAGTACAGAAGTTGTAACAGGACATATAGAGTTGATTTTAACAGAATTCATATATTGTTTATCATCTTACATATTCCTTACAATGCAACTCCCAGATATCATTAAAATCTAAAAAGCAAAAAGAGAAAAGAACAATTGGGTTGGTACATTTTGCTTTTCAAGTGAAAGGGCGGAACTTTCCTTTTAAAAAGATTACAAGTATAATGACAACAACAATAATAACTATAATAATAACAACAATAAGAATAATAACAGTGGAATTGTCAAGGCAAACACATTGAAGTAATTCAGAAAAATAACTGCATGACATCATGTGAGAAAGATAGAACCAAAAAAGGGAAAGTTTTATAGGCCAAATAGTTTCTATTCATTCCCAAAGAATTTGTCCTACTCACACAAGAACTGGGAGAGAGAAAGAAATAAAACCTTCATTTTTGGAAGCTCACAAAATATAAATATACTATCCCAGATAGAAAAGGTCAGAAAAGTAAAAAAAGTAAAATAAAGCCATTACTCTAATCAGGAATGCTTGCTGAGAAATACTGACTTAATGCTCAAAAAAAAAAAAAAAAAAAAAAAAAAAAAAAAAAAAAAAAAAAAAAAAAAGACAGAGCTGAAAGTTGCTTCCAGCAATCCAAGTAGGACCTAGAGCCACTGTGTCTCACTCTAACTCCCAAACCATCACAAAATGTAATTGAATGAGCCTACAGATTTACTTGTCATCTTAAACCCATTGAGCAAAGAAGTGTTTACTGTAAAAGTCCAGAAATCTTTATAAATGTAATAGTTAATCCCTTAGATTTCAAGTCCCCAAAAAAGTGTGCCAGTATATCTCATAATTGAAGTATATTCATCTTTCCAAAACAGATGAAATGAACTTGTCATATTTAACAGGAGATCTATGTAAAAGAAAAGTTTTCTGTCTGAATCTTTAGTAAGAACAGGAGACTTGTAGGTGGGGCATTTAAAAACCCAAAGTAACATAAAAAAGTCATAGGTACAAAGAAAACCCTCACCACAAAGGTAATCAAGGTCTGTAATAAGGGATAACTTTCAAAAACTTATGTTTTTTGTTATTTCAATTGCCATCACTTTTAGAGCCTGATTACCAATATGGGAAACTGATACATGGAGGTTAAGTAGAGGAACATTCAGTATTTTATTTTTTGGCATTAGTAGCACATCTTAGATGGCATGTGCTAGTAAAACTCAGAGCAAAGCATTGGAATTTGGCTTAAATTATATCTTTTATTTCTTCCAACAGAGATAAATTAAAACAAATCCTGTGTGAGCTGGCTTGAGTTCAGCATTTCACAATCAATGTGGTTAAGTAAGCAGTTGAACAAACTTATATAGTACGTGTCAAATCTTTTCTTATAAACCAATGCTTTCGAGCTGAGCGTATAAAATGCTCTTCTCACTGTTATATTTCAAAGAGCATATATGGTAATGCATAAAATAAATATCCATGGAGAAAACCACTTTTAATCTCAATGGCTTGTGAACTGAAGTTAAAATGCAATCCAAAACTGTCTGCAGCAAGCAATTAATTGTAACCCATAAGAATACTAAAATAAGACTAGTATGCAACGAGGCTCACAGATGATTTAAGGTCTCCAACACTGCAAAAGCTTGGTGTGGCCTTCAGTTTCAAAGACAATGTAACCTGTTGCAAAGCTTGTCTGAAGTCCACATATTTTTTAATTATCACAATGTAACTTTAGAACCAGCGGCTCCAGATTTTAGTTCCTTTAAACCAGGTATAGCTGTAAAGGTTTTGCTTCTATTGACTGGAAGAGAAAGATCAGTTCCTATAAGCCACATGACAGTACTATTGCAATGGATTTTAGACATGTACTGATCGTGTCTTTCTCTTAACTGTGTTGATAATTAGCTATATGGACACCAAATTTTAAATAATAATGCCATTGATAACATACTTGTTAATAAAATGTAAGCTTTCAAAATGGCTAGTAATAGGATAATAATAAATTGAATGCTGTGGAGAAGATGATGGACAAAGGATGAAGGCAATGGAATAGAAAGCTGCTACAGAAATTAATTTGGAGCTGTAAGGGGTATCCATGCATGTTAAAGACTATAAAAGATCAAGAGAAAAAATGCAGAGACAAATCCATTTTAAAAGCACTTGATGAAATTAGATGAATTTTACCACTTCAAAGCACAAATAACATGATAATTTTTCCTGTAACTTAACTGCAAATACTACTTTTATTCAGGAATTCAACTGACTTTTTTTTTTCAATAAGTAGAAAAATAATAAATTTGTAGAATAAACGAATAAAAATAAATTGCAGTCATCCAGAAGATAAGTAGGAAGTGAGTAACAGGATGTATTTGTGAACAACAAACTATGTCTAACTATGTCTATCAAGTCTAATTTCCCTCTACAAGAGAGTAGTGGCTCTTGCAAATGTGAGAGCAGCAGTAGGAGTTGTACATTTTAATAAGGCTTTTGATGGCATTCTTATAAACTATCTAGGGAAATACAATGTAGGTCATACACTGGCAACATTAAGGGCTGTATGCCAGACTGAATTTTCCCCTCCAGATTATGTCATTAAGAACCTGGTGCAAGCTGGGAGCTGTTGCCTCTCAGACAAGATGCTTCTTACTGGCAACATGTTGCCTCTGTGAAAGAGTGTGATTTCTCATATATACCCCTACCAATGTGTGGTGATTCTATTGCCAGGGCAGGCATAAGAAAAGAGACAAATACAGTATCACAGGATGTCAGGGGTTGGAAGGGACCCAAGAAGATCGAGTCCAACCCCTGGCAGAGCAGGTCCATAATCTAGCTCAGGTCACAGAGGAATGCATCCAGACAGGCCTTGAAAGTCTCCAGAGAAGAAGATTCCACAGCCTCTCTGGGGATGAGAAGGTTGTAACAAGCAATAGCTCAAAGAGGCTCAGCTCTGCCTTCTAGCCAGTTTTATTAACTCTCCTCATGACAACTGCAAGGGCCATTGAAAACATAATATTTACAGAATATAATTGTAACATTTCATAACATTGAAAGGAGCTCCCAGTGTGCTGAAAGGCAGGATTATAAATTAAAATAGTCTTCACAAATTCAATAAATAGTCTGAAAAATATTAGATACAGTTTAGTAAGGGAAAACACAAACTTAAATGTTTATGTATAAATGATTCAGTGAAAAGGGTTGTGGAGAAAAAGATCTGAATGTTCTAAGACTATCAAAATAGTCTATATCATGCTTTTATGAAAAAGGAAAAGCTGGAGTTTTGCTTTTTTAACAACTTTACTACTCTTTGCTCAGTCCTGTTACACTTTCAGAACTGCTGTATCTTTCGAATTGGGCCCCTTCATGCCCATCAACTTTTTTAAAAGTTCTGTGGTTTGGTTTCTTTGTACCTGCACACTAAGTCTCCTGTGAAGCACATTTTAAAAACCTTACATGGCTTTACAGAATGTGGTTTCCATCTCTTACTGTGGAATACTTGAGTATTTTACTGAAATCAGGTCATGATGACACAAATATTAACTGTGCTGATCAAAGAAGTGTGAAGAGTCCCTGTTGTTCACTCCTGCACTTCAACCTGACTCTTGTGCCACTTCATGCTGTGCTGCCATAGCTATCTGTGGGCTAGTATGGAGCTGAACTGGAGAACACATCCCTCTGAACAGTAACATACCAAAAACCCACAGCAAACAAAGGGCATAATAAGCACGTGTATAAACATAAAGTAAACATAAATAATAATTAGTGGAATTGTTCAGCAGTGGAAATCTAGAGCTACATTTGGAGTCATTGCCGACAGCCTGAGTAATAACAGGTGATGAAGAATGAATCAGCACCAACATCTAACTGTTTACTCTCTGTTAAACAAACTGTCAAAAAAGCAAAGCTTGGCTTAGAAGTACAAGAACTAATTCTTTGGCGCCAGGAATAGAAGCAATGATCATTAACGTGGCACCTGGGCTTATTCACATCCACTAGTATCAGTGGATATTGCTGATATCATCAGCAATAGAGAGCAGGGCGAATTAAAGCCAGGAAAGTAAGACTGACCTGGCTTAGCTTCTGAGTTCATTGTGGAGGTACATTAGTTGCAGAGTTCTCTCTCTCTCGTGAATGAATCTGATCTGTTACTCGTTAGCTGCTAAAACCAAAACAAAGCAACTCACCACCTCCAAGTGAAGTGGAGTGTGGCTGCCAGGTACGCTAAGCTATTTGCTCCAGAATGTATCTGTCAGCCCTAAGCCAGCACTTCCTGACAGCTGCTATTGCTGTATGTGGGGGAAAGGAGCAAAGTAAAAGATACCACAAACAATACAGACAAAGTCTTCTGGAGTCCTTGACTTCTTTCACATGAGAAGAATGAAACAAATCCTTATGAAAAATACTTCCGTAACACTGGTGAGAAAGTATTCTTCTGGTAGCACACTTTAATTTAGTGATTCTCAAGGGCTTTCTCACACTTCACTGTTATATTATCCAGACCCTTCTTGGTATACTAAGAACTATAAGAACTGATGTCTGAGCAGGTCACTGTCCCACCTAGCACAGAAAGCTGCAAGGCAAAGAATGATTCAACTAGGTAAACCAGCACATTGACCCATCAAATCTAAAAGCATGAGGAACAGAGAAGTCTGAACAAGATACTAAAGGATTGTAGTGGAGGTAGAGAAAATGTGTTTAAATCCTAGCCAGAAAATACTACAAAACACTAGAATTAAGAATTGACTTCATCAACATTTAAAAAGAGAACAGGAGTCAGCCAAACTCATGATATTACAGGACACTAAAGAACAGTAATTGAGACTTTTTATCCTGCACATTAGTATTTTGAATGCTGCAAGTTCTGTGCTTCCTACCAAAGGTCTGTAGGCAGCAAGATTTCTCTTTCCAAATGTTGAGGTTTTTTGTTTGTTTGTTTTTTTCTTAAAAGAATGCATGTACATGATTAAACCAAGCTTGCCCTTCTACCTACTTTTCAGAGAAGAACCATTTTTATATTGGTGTACTATAGGAATGAAGCTCCCTCTCCCTTTACAGAAGATGGCACAATTCAGAAGTTGTTTCAGAATGTACTCAGTTTAATTACAGGATCAGGGAACACAACAATGTTTTCTTGGCAACAGGTAGAAAAGTTGGCAGTTTATCGGTTTCTCTGGAGCAGTTTCTTGGCATTACATTGCTGAATTAGAAACTTGCATTTCATTTCTTATTTTGTTTTTCTGTTCCCCTGCTTCATTTCATCTTTATCAGGTTTTATTGCCAGTGGTACATAAAAATGACACGCTGCATTCTTTTTTATGAAGAAAGAATTAATTCAGTTGCCTTTGGGATTTGTAAACAGTGTAGGATGTGGTAAGAATTTTGCATATACGCATGCATTATCCTATCATAAATAAGGTAGCCAAATGAAGTTCACGAACAGCTTAGAAGGAGAGGAAACAGTTTAAGGGGATATATGTGTTAATGTTAAACTTACATAATTGCCATTGCTGAGCTTGCATATTTAAATTAAAATATTACCTGCATAAAAAAATCATGTATACCATGTAGAACTTCTTGTTCTACAAGCAAGTGAAAACACTTAGGGTAGGAAGACAGAGAACACCTGCCCACAGTATTTATTAATTATGCTAGTGTTTAATTGCTGTTGCCTGCCTGCCCATTACACTCATTCTATTGATCACTGCATATACTGAGTTGAATTAAATACTTGGGATTAGATACGATATTAAGAGTAGTACTTTACAGAAAAAAATCATTGTTCTCCTTCCCTTGTCTCTTTGAAAGACTCAACAAAACAAACAACAGAATAACTACGGACTGAAGAGAAAAATGTTGCACACACATTTACATTTGACAGAAGACCAGAATTTTCCAAATTTTCCAATTAAGATTGCTAGTTTTCTGTACTTTAATATAGCCATACATGAAGAATAAGAAGAATTAACTGACAGTCTGCACTGGATTTATGGTGATGCTATCTGAGCATAGACAGGTTATAAAGACTATCATCCTACATACTGATTGACAGAACATTCAGGAAATAATTTATATACTTGTCCAGCATTCAAAATAGTCTCACTTTCTTTCTTTTTTAATCTCTGAAATTAATTTTAGCAATAATTTGCTTTACATAAGTAAAAATATGTATTTTTTTACTTAGATACTCAAATGTTCAATTATTTTTGTATTTGCACAGCATATGGAAACCATAAACAGACATATTCTTCCTGAGAGCATGCCATGCCACCATGCCATCTTTATAGTTCTGGTTCATTTTTGTAACTGTGTTCTATGCAAGCTCATTTAATCCAAAAAGAAAAAAAAATTCTGGAAATACTGTTTCTGTTTTCTGTTCCTCTTACCTATGCTATTGTACAACAGTAATTGCATATTGGTTCCCATTGCTAATTCACATCATGTACATTATCACATCCGGTACCAATTTATAATGTAGGGTGGGAAGAAGCATCCAGATAAGAAAACTTTTTCAAAGTTTTTTTTGTATTGGGATGTTATTTTGCCCTAGTGCTGAAGTAAAGTTCCTGGTTTGAGGTCTGCAAATCAGAAAGTAGGGCACCACCTTATTAGGTTAAGGTGTTACACTGTTTTGTAAATGCAGAGCTTTAAAGGTTGGTTTGGGGTTTTTTTGTTTTTCTTTTTTTGTTGTTATATAGAATCATATGACTTGTTAAACAGGTTTTCTGCACATCTATACACTTCCATGAAAGCAAAGTAGAATCTTTTCAGTGGTAATAAGGAACAGGTCGAAAAGAGTTAACAACTGAATAATACAGCTTCTGGAAAACTTTAAACTTCTCCTCTAAATACTCTTCAAAGCAGTAGCCTAAAATATAGGTTAAATTTTGCATGAGCCTATGAGGTGTTTATAGTTTATATGTGGGTAGTGGTTTTCACCAAGTCTGGACATAATACTTTTTTTTGTTACCTTTTTTTGTTTGTTTGTTTTCCCTTGAAGTGTTACTTATGTATGTCTGGCTCTGACTGAAGTGGTTTGAATCCTTTGTTGTTGTTTTGGTGGTTTTGTTTGTTTGTTTTCTTTTTCTTTTTTTTTTTCTTAATAAAAAAGAGAGAGAGAAATGATGTAGATCTTTTCCCATCCATACTGCGTATTCTGCACAGCATGTATTCTGTGTTCAGAAAACCAGTTAATAGAACTAGAGGATATTTTACTCTTTTTCTGTAGAGACACCTTCATTCTGGAGAGATTATGTTTAAAGTGTAGAGCAGATATTAAATTCAGTGCTCGGTATCCTGTGTTTTTAAATAGTTTATTGAATCAAGTTGCCATTACCCAATGGTGTTACTACTTAGCATCCAAGTCATTTCCTGAACTTGTAGGCTAAATGATGCGAATTCTTGGAAGCAAGACACAGGTTCATCTACTCCCTTGCTCAAGTATATCACTAAATCATGTCTCAAAAATGGACTGCACTGAACCTTTAAGATATTTTTGTGTATTTTAAAAATTTGTAAATACCTAAATAGAGTATCAAAATTTAATTTCAAAGGATTTTTATATTTCTGAGAAGCATAAACTAGAATATTGCTTCACTGATTAAGTTTGATGTTGAGAACCCATTTTGTCAGCTTTGGAAACAATATTAAAGATGTGTCTTGGGTTTGGTCTTTTTATCTTGTTTCTTCTCTTGACTGCATTCTTATACTGCAGTTTATATGAGGATGAATATGAGAGTAATGATTTTTACTCACTTCTGATGATAAATATGAGAATAACAACTAGTGATTTAGACTACTTCTGATTTTCCCTCAGGCTTTTCTGCTTTGATTTTCAGGCTTACTCACTGCTATTGTGAAAAGTATTTGTTGTCTTCATAAGATTTCCAAAGTGATTTTGACTAGAACTTGGATGTGTCTCGTTATTCATACATATACAAGAGACACACATATACACATGGTTCAACTAATTCACAGTTAAATACAAACCTCCTGATGTTTTCCAAATATTAAATATACTTTTGTCATGTCATAGTACCACACCTGAATACTGGAATTTACATAGTCTTTATTTAGATGTGCTAATCCTTGTCAAAGATAAAGAAGTATTACAGAATCACAGAATGTCAGGGGCTGGAAGAGACCTCAAAAGATTGTTCACTCCAATACCCCTGCCAGAGCAGGATCACCTAGAGTAGATCACACAGGAATGTGACTCCACAACTCCCCATGGCAACCTGTTTCAGTGTTCTGTCACTCTCACAGTAAAAAAATTCCTTCTCATGTTTAAATGAAACTTTCTGTGCCTCAGCTTCCATCCATTGCCCCTTGTCCTGTCATCAGGCATCACTGAGCAGAGAGCCTGGCTCCATCCTCCTGGCACTCACTCTTTACATATTTATAAACATTGATGAGGTCATCTCTCAGTCTGCTCTTCTCCAAGCTAAAGAGCCCCAGCTCCTTTAGGCTCTCCTCGTAGCAGAGATGTTCCATTCCCTTAATCATCTTTGTGGCTCTGTACTGGACTATCTCCAGCAGTTCTATGTCCCTCTTGAACTGGGAGGCTGAGAACTGGATGCAGTATCCAGATGTGACCTCACCAGGGCAGAGTAGAGGGGTAGGAGAACCTCTCTCCTTCTGCTTTGTTAGCAAAACTGAATAGTTTTGTATTTGTTCTACTTTTACCACCTATAGTATATAAATTTGGTGCACGATTATAAAATCTTCCATGAAGTGCCCAGGATCTTTGTGTTTCCAGATTTAAAGTACTTGGTAATGTCCGATCTAATCTCAGCAATTTTCTCTGCTCTGAATCAAGAATGGATATTCTGGTTCTACTTTCAAGTGTTAAGAATTAGTGATTTTTTTTTTTCCTTTTTAGGATCTTAATTTTATGTATTTCTTACCACAACATTTATTTAATCATATAGCATTTACTATAACTTCTCAGTAGAGTGTGTGAGTCTTTTGCAGATGTTGTAAGTCATTGGCAGAGAAGAAGCTTCTACTAGTCTGATTACCTCACAATTTTATGATACTAAATAGGAAAAAAAAATCTTCTGAACTGGAGTCATGGGCATTTATAGCTTACTTAGAGTCATGTAACATAGAAAACCGGTAAAATTTGTTTCCAATTCTTCACATTGATGTTTTTCAGTCTGATTTACATTTTTCATAATCTATTTTCTTTTTTTTTCCCCCCCAAAACAGAGTTGTATTATTGCCATTTACAATATCAACCCATGTAGGAGTGAGAAATAGATTACAAAAAAGAAAAGTAAGAATGAACAACTTATAGTCTTAATAATTCTTAATCAGCTACTGGTTTTGATACTTTAAACATGGTGATAATTAATGTGGAAAGCTCTAGAAGCCTTAGTAAGCTAGCTTGATCATCTGAAGAATGTCAGTACTTATTAGGGAAAGTTCATGATTCATACTCAAGGATTAAGCCAAGAGAATCTTGTGACCTAAACAGCCTGGCTCTCCAGTGGTAAAAATGGGATTTTCTTATCTTCAGAAAAATAATAATTGGGACAGAAAGCAGGGATGGAGACAGACACATATTTGATTTAAGAGCTAACAGTATTTAATGTGTAGAGAAATCGCTGTTTTGGCAATTTGTTGGTACCACAATAGAAATGTGAAGTTAAAGTGTGGTGGATGAAGTATTCTACAGAAGTGAATCAGAGCATGCCTGAGAAACAGTAAAAATGAGAATTGTAATGTGAGATGTTGAATCTTCATCTTCAGTGTCTGAGTTAGCCTTAGTAAATTTTTTGTCATTTGCCTGGTATTCAGGCAATTTCTCTTCCCTGGGTTTTAGTCACTGAAAACCAAACCCAAGAACATGTGTCACATTATGGTAGGTAGTGAGTGCTAGAAGACTGGATTCAAGATTTGGAGTGATGACATTGAAGTCTAATCCTATTTGTAATAGCAAATATTGACTCAACAGAGTCAGTCAGCTTCAATACTTTGAGCTCTAACCATCATTGGTATCTGTATTCATGAGCATGAGAAAAGTAAACCATTACTCGTTTGGTGAAACTCCTGTCTTTTTATATTGCTTTCATCTCCTTTCAAGAATGGATGACTATTAGGAGGCAAAAATGTAATAACTGTTTAAAACTGATGATCCTGTTGGTTTCTTTTAAAAACACATAATGAAATTCCTTAGCATTCACAGTGCAGACATTTCTGACATGCATTGAGATGTTTCAGTGGCAGTTTTTATGGAAACTGCATAGGTAGGATAACAGCAAACTCCTTTCTGTGCAACCCTTTGTACTGGCTTTTGTACTGTACAAATCAATTACAAGGGAATAATGGTGTAAGAGACATCCACAGGCACGGTACTCGTTTTTATAGCATCAGTGGTTTGGTTTGAGTTCTGTAGAGGAAATCATAAATTTAAAGCTTCTTGCAAGGAGCTGATTTGTAGGGAGGATTTTACCATCTTTACACTCCTGTATTCAGTTGCAATAGCTCAAATTCAAGTTTATTTATCCCTTCCTTTGCAATTCTGTTCAGTTGTAGTTGAAATAAAACAAATTATACGATGAACAAGTATAAACTGTAGCACTACATAAAGCAAATTCCATCAGTGCTGCCAGAACTGTTGCTCAAATAACAGAGTTGTTTCAAGTATTTTGTAAAGCATTTTGGTGCATTTAAATTTTAATTTGCTTTTGTGTTGTTTAGAAAAAAGTAGAAAACAATTTCTGTATAACAATACGTTAGGCAGTACAGTTTCTACCCAGTAATACTTAAGTTTCAGAAATTACAGTCTAAGAGTTCTCTTAAATTTCAGTAGTGCACCAACCCGCAGTAAGAGGCAGAAGCAGACCTTAAAAGACATGTCCTGGACACTCCATTTGTCCCGCTTAGTGGGACATGAAACATCAGGGTTGCTGTTGTATGTGGAACCACTGTCTGGCTGTCCTTGCCCAGCAGTTCTTTTGTTACAAATATTTGTTACAAGTATTTGTTACCACCTTTAGTTGCAGCCAAGAATTTTAATTTCTTCTCATTGTAACCACAAAACCTGAAAAGTTTAATAATGGACACTTTTACATATATCATGTTTTTATTGTATTTTTGAAAGGAAGAAGAAAAAAGAAATTGAAGACAAGACAGAAGAAAAGACAATTAGATCCCAAACTACATGGAACTCAAGGTGATAAACCTGCCCAGATCCATTTGTATCTGGGACATAACCAAAGTTTTGTTAACAGTTTTGCTAAATGTTCCTTATGACATTTGACAAACGAACAAAAAAAAAATCATATTGCAAACATTAAAAACCTATTATTCCACAACCTCTTTTACCTGCCAAAATGAAACAATGTTTTATTGTGGTAAAAATCAGGACTCAAAACTGTAACATTTGCTTTAGGTAAATGCTATTATGAAACTATCAACAATTTAAATTACTAAGTTTCAAGTGATAATTTCTGTTGTTAAACTTTTCCTTCTTTCCATACAGTGAACGTTTAATATATAAATTGAAAATTGGTAAGTCTTTAGAACTTGTTGTTTTAATGCATGTTTTAAAAGTATTCTCCAACTGAACTTGCAATTCTGACTTTTCTGATTCTTGTTCTGAATTACCATTTAACACTTCCAATCTGTTACTGTGCCTAAGTTGTTTGCTTTTTGTCCATATTTCATTTGCCTTTGTAATTTTATATAGGAAAATGCATTGAAAATGTTATACTAAAAAGACTCCTTTATTTGAAATTCCTGTTGCTTCGTGCTTACAACTTGCTGTTGAGTGTGGCATAGATGTAGTTTTCTCACATACTGAAATGAGAGCTGATATTAAAACATGTTTGAGAACACGAAGAGCTTAAGTAAGTGCAAGCAGACGCTGACTACCTTCCTTGCCCAGCCCTGCCAGGGTTTGTTGGTTCTGACTTGCAGAACTAGTCATGAGATTCATTTAAGCAGGGGGAAAAAAAGCACTGCCGGAGCGATACAAACCACAGAGTGTTTGCAAGTGTGGACTGGTGTGTTCCAATCGTTAACCTTTTTTTTTCTTTATGCCATACATTGTAAAAGATTTGACGCCATACCCCGGCATCTCTCCAGTCACCTACCCCATAAAAGAATCTGTTCTTATTTTTTCAGAAGCCTATGATGTGCTAACACACTTAAATTATGCTGAGAGAAACACAGAAAAATTACTGCTCTGCCAATCCTTAACACTCACTTATGCACTGTTCTCTGGATGAAAATGAGTATTCTAACTACCAGTCAGAAAGATCTGTTGGAGAGAAATACAGCAAGGAAGTTTCACTTAGTGAAAATGAGGAATGTATAAATGTAATATAGCAATTTAAAGCAATAGTTATAAGGGGGGAAAGAAAAACATTTTTTTTTTGTTTAAAATGTGTATGTGTAATTGATGCAAATATGCTTATATTAGTAACCTGCATTTATATTTTTGTCCATCCTAGAAAAAAAATTACATTATACTAAAGATGAGCAAAGTAGAAAGCTTCTTTTAGGAAAAACACATTTTTCATAATACTATAAATTATCTATTTGCTATTATTAGCTAAATATGCCTCACATTAGCATTATCATTTAGAAAGGATATCTGCCCCATAACATTTGTGATGATTAAATAGTCTTTAAAGATCTATACACTTTGTATTAGAAAAAGTAGCATATAGGAGGTTTAGTCTCATATCGAAGTTATACTTAGTGTAAATATCTGAAACTCATATACATAATCCTGACATTTACATGGACGTAAATTAACTCAATTTTCAACATAGCTTTTGAATAACAGACTAGAATATTTTGCCCATAAGAAAAGCAATAAGCAAAAAAGAAATGTGACAAAAATTACGTCTTTTAATTCCCATAAATATTGAAATACATTAGCAAACTATATTATTCTGCTAAGTAAGTAGAATTTAAAAATCCTCAGTTCTACAGGACATTGTATCTAGGCCATCTGATTCCTGCATGGAGTTCCATCAGTGTCATTATCTTCACTGCAGACTACAGATCTACTTGGCACAAGGAAGAATACACTTATATACCATAAAGAAAAGTTACTCCAACAATATTATACAAATTTAGTGTTTGGAGATCAAGCCAAAGCCACCTCTATCCTTATGGCAGGTTTTGGACTCAATGTAGCGAATACCACCCATGGATATGGAAATCAGTGATTATAGGCTTACAAATTAGGAATAATGCCAGATAAGATTAAACTATTTTAAATTTTAGATGTAGAGAACAGTTATGAAATTATTTTAAAAGTCTATCACTTGAAACTGGAAAACAGTTTACTTAGCTTTATTTAAAATATATATAATTTCAATTTTTGCTATGACATAGGTATCTGCATGCAAAATTTCTAACAGTAAAAATCAACTGAAAGACAAACTCTGGAAGACTGTCAAGAAAGAGCGCTATAAAAATGCAATAAAAGACAAGTTTACAACTTTTGTTACAAAACTTCAAAGAGAAATTAAGTTTCTCATTGGCAAAGCTCCTCAAGCAAGGAACATTTGTTTTCTTTCCAAAAAGAAAGTGAAATGAAGATGTAATATAATATTTAGAAATATTTATATACCCACAAATACATAAATGTAATATATCACATTTATTTTTTTAGCATTCGGGTTCAAGACTTTAGTTTTAATATCTGAAGATGTAAGGTTCAACATACATTATTGTAATATATCCATATGTGTTCTCAATAATCTGCATACTGTCAGCACAAACCATACTTGGAAATAATTTTTTTTTTTTTTACTTCTGATTTTACATGCCTTCATTTTTGAAATGTATTTTCAAATGTCCTCAATATTCACAACTCCCTACTGATGTGAACTGTAAGTGGAAACTGCCCCAGATGCAGATTCTTTTTACACCCCAGAGTAGGACAAAGTAAAGGCTTCAGATTGAGTGGGGAAGAAAAAAAATTCAAGATTCTTTTGACCAAGTATTCTTTTACAAACAAAATATTTTTCAAAATATTTTGTCAGCAGAATATGAAGTCCACTGGTGTAAACCCCTAGGAATTATATATTGGAATAGTAATCTCAGCTCACTTATTCCCTGCCCCTTTACAAGTAATACCACCATCTGTAACTCAGAAGTATAAAGGATATCTTCGTAATACAAAATGGGTAGAACAGCTCAGTTATATAAATACCCAAAATACAGAGATTATTTTTAAAACTATCCTTCTTTTTTTGCTGAGTTTATAACTTAGTGTTTATTTTGATGACCTTTAAAAATTTCATGCAAGTAACTGAAACTCAGTCTTTATCAACATTTTAGGAATGTGGCATATGGACTGTAAATTCCGACGGTGCCCTTAAATTCCACAAACCGAGTGGTGTTCCAGAGTGCACCACAGGTATCTAGCAGCTAGCTTGTATCAGAGAATAGTAATTTGCTAAACCTTTTCTAAATGTAAGTTAGCTGGCCATTTCAGGCAACATAGAACTAGCTGATTTGAAAAGTCTCATTGTCATGTGTCTTAGGAGATAACCTTCCCCACCATCCCCTCTCCAGCTATAAGTCTATAGACTTAGAGACAATCTATCTGGTTTTTAGATATTTATCTAACCCAGCTTTACACAGCTCTGACATAAGGCTGAAATGAATTTTACATCTTGGAGCAAACTTTCCTGATAACTAAATCAGACCTTACCACAAACAGAACAGATAACAAACATCTGTAACTATTTCACTAAATGCTGGCATAGATAAAGCACTGATACTTTAAATAATATGTTTAGTTAAAATCTTTAGAGTATAACGGGTTTTTTTTGGTTATTTGGGAGGGTTTTGGGGGGTTTTGTTTGGTTTTTTTGTTTGTTTTTTTGTTGTTGTTGTTGTTTTGTTTGTTGGTTGGTTTGTGGGGGGTTTTTTTGTGTGTGTGGTTTTTGTTGTTGTTGTTTGTTTTTTTTTTCAGTGAAATAAATGTAAAATCCATCCAGGAAACTGTTATAATGCTTATTTTTTTTAAAGGAAGTGAGAGAGATTTCAGCAATACTTACATACTCCTATACATGATTAATGGTGTCAGCACTGTCTTTTTTGTTAGCATGCCTTCCCTATGTATTTATGACATTAGAGGATTAGTAGTACTGGCTGCAGTCAAACAAGCTTAGAGAGGTAATATGCAGGCTCCTTCTATGTGTTTTGAACAGACCATTGCATTTTAGGACAGATTCTTAGCCTAACATATGGTTTATGGTTAATTTGTTGAACTCACTCCTCCTAAACCATCAGAGTATTCCAAAAGAATGACTACAAAGAAACTGCCAGTAAATAATATCTAGAAGGTCATCATCCTCATTTATTCAATGTGTTAATACAGCTATCAGAGTTTAACTCCCAGAGAGAACCTCCTGTGGGACAGACACCAGCTGTTTTTGTCTAACTGCATTTACACTCTCCAGTGTTCAATCACTGTGCATTTAATAAGAGAGGAAACTTTGCTTGTACATCACAGCTCTACATCTTGGTTTTTTTTTTTTCCCCAAAATGTAGCAAAATCTTTTAATTTCAGTAATTAATTTGGCATGAAAAGGTTAGAATAGGTATTTCCTTTATTTCTCTACTAATTTCTCGCACTTTTGGCTTACTTGAGATTCCAAAAGAATATTGCCCAAACTCTCTTGAGTCTCACGTTATTTCCTGTCATTACTACCAACTTTTTAGTGTGTTGAAATTAAACTGTAAATCAGCTCAGGCATACTAAATGTTGAAGGGAATTTGGTCTGATTTTCCAGTTGATTTAAAAGCAAAACCTGCTGAATTGGAGACTTTTCCATAGAATGAGATTTGAGTATTTCACGCTGATCTGTGTGACACTCATTATCTACATAAGTGATTTTTAGCATGAAATACAGAAATAGGGACTGAGAACAAAACAATATTATGTCAAAACCCAAAATTTCCAAATATAGTGTTCCATTATAAACAAAATGGTCTCTTACAAATGTAGTTGTCTGAAGATATGCTAAGCTCATGGTTCTGCAGACCATTTTCAGATTTCAAATTGGATCTATGCCTAGTAGAAATGTCAGGTGACAGAGATACCTATTAAAGCATTCTTTGACTTGCAGTAAAGCTTTTCTAAATAAGGAAATTCAGTAGTTTAATTATAACCTTATCCTATAAAGTTTTTACAATACACTTCACATGCTGTTTTATTCTAGGAAGTTTTATCAATGTGATTCTAATGACACTGAGAAAATTACTGGCAGTAATATTTGTGAGTAGAAAATGACTGTGTTTTGTCATTTAGGCTTAATTTTTGATGCTGTTACTTTTTTGAGTCAGCTGTCTAATTGCTTTATTTTTTAAATGTGTTATTGGACCTGTCTAGAACAATTTCAAATGTGTTCATTGTAATTTAGCCCTGGGAGCAGTGGTAGGAAAGTGGAGCACAGGCTACCCAGAGAATTTTAGATGTCCCCTCCCTGGAAGTTTTCAAAGTCATGCTTTGAGCAACCTGGTTCTAGTGCTAGGTGTCTCTGCCCATGGCCCAACCCTGACCATTCCAGGTTTCTATGATAGAATGAAATTATTTAGTTTATAAATACATGGTCTTTCTCTATATTCAATCTCAGGTTTGTTTGCTTCTGTTTGTTTGTTTGTCTTTTGTCATTTAAGCTATCTATTAAGTTGCATAGATAGATTTATGGAAGGTTTATAAAACAGTGTCAGAATAGGCAGCCACAGTGAGACTATATTAGAGTAGTCCTTCTTTTCAGTATTTCTTAGTCTCTTGTAAATATGAACAATGATTGGCTAGCTTTTAATTTCTTAATCCTCTAAGGAACATAGTGACTTAAACAAAAATAAGTCTCACCTTACTTTGGGCATCTAAAACTTAGGCACTGTGATGAACAAGATCACTGAGGAGAACCCTGTTACAAGAGAAGAGAAATGATGCCTACCACCAAAGAGCATCTCAAATAGGTAGGATCAAAGAAAAAAAATTGCTACATTTTAAAAGACTTTCCCCTGAATCTGGATTTATTCCACAAAACAAGACTGCAATCTTTAGTAGGGTTATGCTGTAAAGCCATACTACAGCTGTGAAAAGCTGGATTTTACAGAAGGAGTTACTTCCTTTGCATCTCATAAAGTAAACCGTATCTGACACATCTAATCTATATATATGTACAGAGACAATAGACAGGTCTTGTTCCTTAAACCATCATTTATTGGAGTGAGGCAGCACCAGGTACAATGCATGATCTGTATTCTAAAATATTTGTTCATTATTTTAATCACTTTAATTTAGACCTTGGCTAAGAAGGGTCAATAAAGTTGTACATCTGAAAGTCAAATTAAAATGGATATTTCAGTTATAGGAGCACAGATAAGGCACTTTCCTTATTATCAAAAACTGTTTAATAAGGATTCATTAACTTTGTAAAATGTGGAACTTCAATAAGGATTAAATTAGTCATGGTCTGTAGGAATTCTTCCTAATAATCTACTTAGTTTATATTTTTCTGTAGAGAACTTATCATTCAGTTCTAGAATACTTTTTTTCCCATGGAGAAGGACTGTACTATTTCAGTTCCATTCATCTTTACATTCCATTTGCTGCTTTACTAGGATTAACAAAGTGTTCCAAGTATTTTAACAGGAAAGTAATACATTCACAAAAAATTCTCATTAAAGTCTTTATCTTCAAGTTACAAAAGACTGCACTTTTTAATGATTAAAAACTGCATACTGAAGCAACAGATACTTAGAAAATGATTCTGGTAGTACTTCGGTTGCACTGATTTTGGAAGATTCCTTTCTTTGCTAGCACATTTTTGTTTCTTGGAGCTTTATAACTACAGTAATAAATAGTGAACTATAATTCCAGGATATAATGTATGGCTATCAATGCTAGACTAACTAACATAGATTTATTTTATCATCAAAATAATTTCCATTTAGAAAAGTTCAGTTTTAAATCTAGAGGATCAAATACACACAACCAAATAGCTGCTTTCCAACAAGTTTATTGCCTTGAGAAATGTATCCCACATTTTCATGAAAATTTGAGAGAATTCTTGATCCATGCTCTCTTTTTTAAAAATATACTTTATTTATTTAAATTCAAAAGGGACCTCTATGAAATTACTGTCAGTACTGAAATACATTATACAAAGACCAGTCAAAGGACATAATCTGTTTAAGCAGAGATAAACACTAGAAGTCCTTAAAATGAATTACGGGTGCAATATTCCTGATTGACTACCTTGAAACCATTACTTCAGAACAGCTTCTCCACCTCTTGCCCTTGGCAACAGAAATCCAGAAAACAGAATTCCCTACAAAACATTCTGAAATTACAATTAGCTTGTTAATGTGTTTCTTCAATAAGTTTCTTTGGAAGAGAGATTCGACTTTAAAGTATGCTGATTCCAAGACAACTTGAGCCAAAGTTTCAGTTCATATCAAACCGATGCCATATTATTTGACTTGATGCTGATCTATACCAGCTATTCTGTGATTCTTACTTTTTCTCTAGACTTAAAAGATCAGGTTAACAGAACAAGTAACAAGTTCCCTGTTGAGGTCTAATTTCACAACTCTGAAATTAAACAAGATATTTATGATCATTTTCAGGTCAAATTTTGTGTCCAAATCAGTCTTCCATCTTGAAAGATACTTGTTTGGGAGATCTAACCTAATATAACCTGACAATAAAATTGAATTCTCTTTTAGGAAGGATAATGATGCTAAAGTCCTACGTCAGTAGTCATAATTTTTTGATACCTGAATAATTCTACCTTAAACATTAAATCTGTGAGACCCAACAGAAGTCAAATGTTATCAACCAGTATCCTCTCCCATTTTAACTTAGATTTGTTAACTCCTTATGGCCATTTGACTTTTCGCACAAACTAAAGAAAAATATTTTTAGACCTCAAGGAGAAAGCTATCTGTGCCTGGTGTGTCTGTGCTTGTCATATGTGACCAATTTATCTTATGAAATACTTGCAGCAAAGTTGTTGGTGTGAAACTGAAACACAGTTTATTCTTTAAGCAGTGTTTTCCTCTTGTAGGCAGCCAGTCAGCTGAAGTGGCATATTTCTTCTTTGCTTCTGCATTCCCACAGGCTGTTACTTATGTTGTAGGCCTACATGAATTCCCTTGATTCAGAACTAAAACAGCCTGGGGAATGATGATCCATTAGCACCCAGCTTGCTTCATGTCACAGTCGAGGTACTGTAGTTTCATAATGTGGGTTATCTGCTGCTTATCACAATATAAATTATCACAAACCAGATTACCTGTTGATTATCACAATATAGAGGTCTGCTGCCATGAAGTATTAGACACTTTGGAGGAATCTCATAACACTGCAAGAACCTATTGACCTCACAGAAGACTTAAATTGAAATTTACACCTCACAGGATGTCTTACTAAACTGCTGTGAATGTTTTACAGCTACACTTAACTGTTTCTTAACAGTGCAACAATCTCCTGTATCAAGAGATGTCACATTTCAGTGTGCCAAATCTCTCATCTGAACTTACATGTACATCTCGGTGTCTGGTCTGTTTCTGAAGTTTAAATATTCTAGATCTGAGAATTGGAAGGAATCAGGATAGGCAAATAAATAATAAATAGAAATAAACAGAAAATTATTAATTAAGTTATTGAATTTCTAAGCATAATAATTTGAAAATCATAGAATGGTAAGGTTGGAAGGGACCTCAAAGATCATCTAGTTCCAACTCCCTGCCATCGGCATGCTAATAACAGTATTTCTGTTTTGCTAGCCAGAAAGTAGTTAAATTTAAAAAATAACCTCTAGTTGAATAATATTAATATGGTGAATTCATATGCTAACAAGAAAATTGTTTATGTTTTCAGGGAAGTCAAGCATCTTAAAAAAAATTAAAAATCTGTACTGCAGCAGAATTTATTCAGTGTCTGAGAATACAGAGGGGAAAAAAAAACCTCTTTGCTCTTTCTTCTTCAAGACAGACAGAAGCATGTTTACATTCACCAAATATTCATAAATGTATGACACTCATGAGCATACAGTGTAAAAATTTTTTATTCCTGCCAGTAAACATCCTGCACAGGCATCCCCTGCATGTGTGCACTAAATAAAGGAGTCCTGAAAGATTGTCTGGGTATTCAGCTGTGAGCTCCCAGTGGGAAACCAAGGCAAAGGACACAATCCTTATACAAATGGGCAAAGGTATCTACATTCCGCGGTGCAAATCAACCATCAAATCCAGAAGAAATTCTTAGTCCTCATCCTTGCCTTTCTTCAGGCATCTGGGAATCATTGAAGTCTTGCAAATAAGTGAAAATATTAGCCCTCTAGTTACTGATCACATCTTGCTAAAGTATATATTTCATCTGCCCATCCTTATTTTCTTGTCCCTTTTACCCCATATTGTGAGACAGGATATTAAAATGAGTTCTTCATAGTTCTTTGACAGAGTGTAACAACATTTTCCAGGCAAAATATGTCACAATTTTCTCCACAGTCTATTAATGTTATTTCTCTAGAGCCACAAAAACTGGCATACCATGAATGTCAATAGTGCTTAAAAGCCAGCATTAGTGTGGAAAGGGACTGTAAAAATAGTATGGATACTTCTACATGAAAGAATTAAAACTCTTCTGAAATACTTGTTCAAGAAAATAAATGATTAAAAAAAAAATCTTTAGAGTGTAGGATAAACATCTCTTTCTGCAACCCAGGAAGAAGATCTTTTTCCTTATCATCTGTGATTAATATACCCACCTCTTTGGTAAGTCTTGATACTGCATCACTGTGCATTATCTTTGTTCCTCCTTGTTTATGTTATGCTGCATACCATTACGAAAATGTAACTAAAAGTGACAACTGAGACATATACAGACAGATTTTTTTTTTTTTTTAGATCTTAGTTCAAATACTGATTTGATAACAATATCAAAAGTAAAACACTATCACTTTGTTTTAAGGCATATGTAGGCCTACATCACGAAATTTAAGGAGTGACAAATAGAAGTGTACAGCAGAACCTATCACAGCATCTTTTTTGTACTATAGCTTAATGCATAGTATTTAATTTTCAGTAATTACAAGAGACAAAAATGTAAAACCAGATCCAAACATTCACAGTTAATGCAAAAAGATAAAGAGCAGAAACTGATTATTTTTAATCTAACAAAGTCACTAAGCTGAATCCTACCTATTGTGCCATGAATTTAGCATAGTTGCTTACATTTATCACTACTGAATTTAGACCCCTGTATTTGCCCCCCCTGAAAATACAAAACTACAACACTATGGTGTAAAGTGTACAAAGGAGGCAAATACATGAAGGAATTTACCACAAACAGAAAGAAAAGTTGTCTACAGCAGTGAACCTTTTTTACAGCAGATCAGTTTGGGCATCGACAAATTATTTTTCATTTTTCAGCTCCAAATGAAAACTTTCCAGTACATTTCTCTCTCGTTCATTTAAACTAATAAGCTCCTGATACAATTCCTGATAGTGCTTATCAACTTGTCACGCATGGCAGTGTTTGTTAACTTCCAGCATGAAAATGTTTATCTTTTTCCTACACTCGAAGCAAGCAGAACTGAAAGTTCCTGTATGAAGAAGCTGGCAAATGGCCTGCAGTCTAAAAAGACTTTGGTTTGCTCTACTTTTCATTCTATGCCTTTTCTGAGCACATTTTCTATATTCTTAGTGGTGAAGATGGGTAATAATGATTTACAGCCTAATGTACAAAAACTGTTCCAAAATAACATACAGAACCTTAAAACTATAATTTGTTCTTTCCAATCTTTTAACACCCTTGCGTGAAAACTATAGATAGGAACTGGGTGATGTAGAAACACAGAAGAGAAACAAAGTCCCTGTCTTGCAACTATGTCTAAACTTCAAGACTGCTGTAATACTGCCATGTTCTGGTGCATTACCATACAATACTGAAGTGATGGAAGTGTTCCATAGCTAGAATAGGAAAATACATTTTTCTTTTCCCTGAAATACAAATAAAAGGCCGGAAACTGTAATTGGAATGTATAGTACAGATAATGTTACTACCATCCACTATTACACTGCATTCGAAATGTTACTTTTTGTGTGCAGTAAGATAAAGTTGCTATCACAGGTATACTCTACAGAATTTGATGTTCAATATACTGCTCTGCTTATATTAATTCCTAGTGAAATCAGTTAAAGCTGTGTAGCTAAGCACTTTCTGTTATGCAGGAGCAGAGTTGTAGGCTGCTTTTAAATCCCATTATTAACAATTATAAAGGAAATTTTCTTAGTGAGTCAGGTGAGATGAAACTCATAATGAAGCACTTTACCATTTCTTGTTGTCTCACAGGCAACAGCTAAGAAAAAGTCAACAAATGTAAAATAGCAATAGTAAAGGTGACCAGCCCAAACTAGTGCCGTCAACACAAAGGACAGAGCCATGGCATTTTCCTGGAGGCAAAGGACTGGTGTCTTGCAGCCTCCCATCTGCTCACAGGGTCCTGCCAGAAGGCCCTTTCATCCCAGCTCTAGGTTTGCTCTGCAGTCTCTTCTCAGGCACACCAGTATTGTATAACCCCCTGCAAAGGCATGCTTCCATTAGACACTCCACCACACTGGATCAATGTCTCTTGCAAGACATGATGCGTGATGTGTTCTGCTTTACAAGACAACCAGGAGGCTTAAATTAACTAACTGGCATCATTTTTCCATTCACATACACTATGCTAGGGTGTTAGCAAGAGGTATGTTATCAGGAAATTGCAGCTGTGGCTCAGTCTACTTTTTGGCCTAGGTGCCTTGAAAAGGAGTTGCCTCTGGTTTTAGCTGTTTTTTTGGGTTGTGTTTGGTTTTGCCTTTTTTTTTTTTTTTTTTTTTTTTACACTTCTTGGAACTCTCTGTTTATTAACTGGATAATCTGCAAAGGAGGAGATAGGAATAGAGCTGCTACAGAAAGATACCTTGTTAAGGCCAGAGCTGACTTGCCCTGGCTACTAATCCAGACTAAAATTGATTTTGGAATCAGCTGGTAGATGTCCTGCTGCCTCTGGAAGATGAAGAGCATGCAGTACTTTATCTTGTCTAGGTTCTAATGAAGGCATTTTGCACCTTCCTATAGCTACGGTAGAAACCAGTGCCCTAACCTTGAATCCAGAACTCCGGAATTTGCAATATTCACCTTCCAGTCCTCTGACTGGAACCACAACTCTACAATTTTCATTTCAGATATGTTTTAAGAAGGGAGTTATTATTGTTGTTGGATATACCCAGCATTAAAAAAAAAAAAAAAAAAGAAAGAAAGAAAAAGTAAAATTCTAGTACAAATTAAAATAAATTTATGAGATAAAGTGATCTTATATTAACTATCAAGACTGTGAACCTAGATTATTTGAATACAATCACAGTGTGCCTACACTCAATTCTCCTTACTGACAACTCCAGTCATGGGATAGTTTTGCTATAGATTAATTCAGAACCAACCAATCTATTCAGATAGTTTTGCTGTTCTCAGTGGTGGGACCTCCAAAACCCTCAGACAGCAGTCATAGCAAGACTACACCTGTCTCTCTTAAAAGATTATATAAAGTATTTGCCAATGGAAAAGTAAAGAAAAATAATATGTGGCTTTTTGTAAAGAAAAAAAAAAAGAAGAAAAGAAAAAAAAGCAAACCACTATCCAGAAGTCAACAAAAAGTCATTTTGGTTAAGAATTCCAGTCACTTAGTAGCTTGTCAGATAACATCACCTGTCAAGTCTAACTCCTTGAGATGTTAATATTTCAGCTCCAAATAGTTCAGCTTCTATTTTAATAGCTTAAGTATACGATAGCTCACATTACCTTGATGCAAACATGATTATTAAATGTGTGATTTCTTCTAATAATCTTTATTAACTTATAATTATTCCATGTACTGCACTTCAACACTGTATACACACTGGCAACTCTTTTTCCAGCTGTAATTACATCAGCACTGTACTTCATAACTTACATTTGCATTGTTTATAATACAATCAGAAAGATGACTTCAGTCGGAATCTTGGCACTGGTGGTTTAAATTTGGGAATAAAAATGTTTATACACATTTCAAGTTTAAAGAAAGCTAAACCCAAAACCAGTTACACGGATTGAATCAGCCACTAATGGCAACAAGTTAACAAAGTCTGAAACAGTTTCATGTAAACGAGAAAAGTAATAGCAAACATTTATTAATGGACTTTGTTTGTACTCATTTCTGCTACCATAACTAACCATTTAAGGAAAAAATACATTCCGGGCTCATCAAAGGTACCAGTCTGCTTCCTTTAGCCTTCCTTCTGGCCACATTCTGGTCCCCTGTTCAGAAATCTAGTTAGGTCTTTATTCTAGAGACTTAGTTACACCATCTGAGTAGTGATTTATCTGTTGAAATTGACTTGCAACTCTTTTTTTTGCTATAGCTCTTCCCTTTCCCACATCTTTCTCTAACACAGTGTGAAACTTATGGCTTATCTGAGCTTCTCTGAACAGCTTCATGGTGACAAAGGTACAGTACTGCTTCCTGCATTCAGACTCTGATTCTGTTATGTATGCAGGCCTAGGAATATTCCCTTCATTGATCTTTAATATTGAAGAACTCCATACAGTATCTGTCTCTTACTTTTTTTTTTTTTCCTTTAACGTGTTCAGTTATATGGACTCTTCCGCTAAGAAAGTTATTTGGAAGTAAACCTTTTGCTAAGCATGTATATAGATGGCAAAAAAAGTTTACTAATAACATTAATAATTCAGTTTAAGTAACACCTTGTATATAACTTCTGTAATTTTAAAAGCTGCATGAGCCAAAAGTCAGTCTGTGTTATGACACCTTTCATTTATGTCAGAAGGTGCTAGGAATCATCTCGTGATTAGCAGTCCAAATAGGAGCACTGCAGTATTGATGTGTACATTTAGAATTAATGTAATGACTAATTTTCACACTGCTTTCTTTCTATTTCACTTACTTGAAATGCTGGTGCATGTTGAAATGTTCTATGCTGAAATGCATATGCCAGCATGTTTTGACCTGTTAATATAATGTTGTGCAACATGGCTCATTCTGTCCTGGAAAGTAATTTTCTTGTTATTGTGGTGTTTATCTGGGCATCAGAATTTCTGGGTTCCAGTTGTAAGAGCAAGCTTACTTATGACCTACAGGACACGACTTAACCTGTAAGATTTTCCTACCTAAGAATCAGTCCTTAAGCAGAATGAAGCATTTCCTTGGGAATTAAAGTTTAATATTAAAGGAGTGGGGCAAATATACACAGATCATTGGTTTTCTTTTTCCTGTCACCAAGTATTTTTAAGGCTATTTAAAGTTATTAGACACTGTCAGAGGGACAATGTGATGCCATATATCTCTTATTTCTTTTAAGCTACAGTGAAGTCAAAAGTGCATTTAACACAAACCAGTTATTGTACTGTCCTGCACACAGCTGCTGAAATGGATATTACTAGCACCACACATGTCAAAGGGATGATGTATTGCACTACAACACACAGATAAGACAAACCATGTTTATGTTTATATGTTCTGCCTTTTCCTTCAGGCACTGTGGAAATCTGCAGACTTCAGGGGAACCTGACACATAGCAGGATTAAACTGCCTGAGAGACCAAGTGTGAGTACACCCATCCTCTCACACAGAGAGCTTAGAAGAAGGCATATAGCATTCCCGATGGACTATGCCATCCCTTCTTCCTTAAAAGTCCCAGGAAGACATATGCCCACAGAAAGACCTTTCAAGTTGAATGAAGAGTAGAATAGCTATCTTTTCTAGGTGTTTCTATTGAGACTGGATGAAAAAAAAAATAGTATTTCTGAGGATTTATTTTCAGTAAGATACTGGGCAGATTATTCGTTTGATCAGTGGCCTGATGTATGTTCTTAAAAGGGGTTATTACTCTAAGTGAGGTCCATACAGCAGTCATTCAAACTAGCTTGCAAAACCTGTGTCGTGTTTTCAGAGACATACACACTAAATTCATATGTTAAAGCCGAGTTGCTTACCCCAAAAGAGTGAAGCTTTCGCTTGTTAAACCAAAATATAGGTCTCTTCATAATACTATGCAGTTATCAGCATGTCCCTTGGATTTATGACTTATGACATTTCTTATACCAACAGGTGGTTGCATCTCTTGCCATTTATATTTTAAGCAACAGTAAACACAACTAAAAATAAGATAGATAAATAAAATAAAAGTCAAACTCGGTGGGTTTTCAGAAAGTGTTTTTGAGAAAAACTGTACTTATAAGCTAGGTCTTCAAGTAGTTCACACCAGGCCCGCCCAGCAACACAGAAGAATACTGCAAGAGCAATAAGGATTTTTAGGGGCATTATGATAGTGTAATGGAAACACATCTGCCCCTAAAAGTCCCTCATTTTCCCTGCGGTAAAGAGCCATGCAGGAAGTGGTGAATGCTGTGGAACATCAAGAATGAAACTATAAAGAAATGTATTTTTTTTAATTAGAACAATTTTCCAACAATACTTCAGGATTTAATAATTTCCTCTTAGTCCACTGAATATGAAAACTGTAGTTTTTCAAAAAGCCTTCAAGTCGTTTACACTGGGCGTATAAAATGGTTCTGTCCATTCACCAAAGTGAACTCTGAAGCAACTATCTTAGAAATACTATTAGGAAGTTAAAAGCATTATGTGTAATGGACAATCCAGGACAATTCTTGTTCTTTCACATCCCCAAAAGCAAAAAATAAACCAGAACAATCATGGTTAACAGCTGAGCTGCAGCTGTCAGTTTTAAGGATTTGCTTAAGTGATGCTATTTTATAGAGGAAGCAGTAATTTCTAGAGGAAAATGATACATAACAAAAATCATAAAACATCTTTCATTTAAAAGAATTTAAAACTATTTTCCAACAAACCATGCGGGCAGTTTTCCATACATACAGGAAGGTCACTCAGAGTAAAAATACAAAGAGGAATCTCAATTAGTAAAGAACATTCGGTTCCTCATATCTTATTCAATGCAGGGTTCTTTATAATCCATTTTTTTCTTTATTTGTCATGTTAAAATATAAAAACGTGAACNGCCTAATGAAAAGTTCCTCTTAAAATAATTCTCACCAAATAGTACCTAACAGGCATATTCTTCAATGCATTCTTGTAGTGTAGGATATAAAATACGATTGTTGAAAAAATTAACATTCGGTTCCTCATATCTTATTCAATGCAGGGTTCTTTATAATCCATTTTTTTCTTTATTTGTCATGTTAAAATATAAAAACGTGAACCAAGTTTTTCCTCTAGGAATTTTACTGTGATCTCACTTGTATTTTTTGTTGATGTAGGTACAGTGATTTCAGTGGAGATACTGCTGACTTGCATCAGGCACCTGCTGACAGAAGTGTGTGCAGTTTGTGTGATGTAAAATAGGCGTTTTATTACAAAAGAAAGCTTTTATACAAACTGCAGCAGCATCAAAGCAAAAATCTAGGTAATGCTGACTTTAATAGAAATTTGTAACAATAGCACAATAGCAAATAGAAATACACCTTCAGTAGAACTGCTGCAATCAGTTATTTATACTGATCACTGCAGGCCAATCCTGAGACATCCTGAAATTGTTTTTCTCAGTCTTTCCTAAAATCGTTTATATGTGCCATGTTGTAGATGGCGGAATGTATTTTGTCTTTTGTTGTTGTTGTTTTAACTCTTATCCTGACCTACAAAACAAATGAAAAGCTATTATGTAAAAAAATTATGTCTAGCTACTGTTTTGTATCAGTTTGGATAGAAAGGCCACAATTTCAGTAAAAGCATTTGGACTGACTGAAGCTGAAATATTTGAATAGCGAAACTGCATCAATACTATATTACACTGGTGAATTGTAGCCTCCTTCATTAACAGCTAAACTATACTACTGCAGCAATATTAACTGAAAAGTTCAAAATAGTTTCATTTAATTTTTAAATTTGTATCAATGCTATAAGCACTCAGTATATTAGGAAGTCAGACAGGACTAATGCACTATTTTTTAGGACTTCTTCTGAGCTCAGCTAGGAGCAGGTATGTTCCAAACAGAACAAGAAAAAAAAAATATTCTAAAACTCCAGAGCCTCTCCATAGAGAATTATGACTCTAATGTGAAAAATGACAGCTGATAATTGGAGAGCCTTATATCTGACAGGGAGTCAGAAATCAGCAGTACACTTCTGAAACCAGCTGTTAACATGTAGGCATATCTGGCTAACCCACAAGGCAAGATACCTGAGCAATGGATGTGATTTTATTTATTTTCCTATTATCTTTATCAATGCTGTTCATGCTGAAGAAATGTCCTGAAAAAAATCCACAAGGTGAATAATGCTTATCCATTCACAGGTCACCTACAGAAACTTGTTCTTGTACTGAAACCTTGTAAACAGAAGTTAATTGGGCATTCTGACAACAGGCAAAAGCAAAACAATTCTGTTTCTTTTTTTTCCAAGTTTGTACCTTTATAAAATCCCCTACACCTTTGCATCGTTTGACTGAGAAAAGCCTATGACATTACAGCATGAGGTTGGTGTATTTATTAACTAATGTGCTCTGTGAACACGACAAATAATGCCTTAAATTCATTAGTTTCACCAGAATCTTCATAGTCTCAAGCTGCACAGTCTGAAGGGGATTTGGTATCCCTGCAACGTGACCACTTTTCTACTACTTCTTTCACTACAGATGCAGTGTCTAGGTGATGGCATATTTTTCCCCCCTAATATTTTAAAGACATCCAAAAAACTCTGGGGGTTTGTTTGTGGTTTTGTTTGTTTGCTTGTTTCTTTCATAATCTGTTACATACAATTTTTAAGGCGAATAGGATTTTTGAGTAATATCTTTGAAACATGCAGTTTGTACATACTGAGCGTACTTTAGCATAGATTCTCTTTGGCATGAGGTACAGGTGTTTGGGCAGGCAAGCCATGCTGATGTGTAACATTCTAAGTGAAGAATAAGACACCACTTAAAAATCATGTCTTGGGTGTCGGCGCTCTTGCCTTGGAAAAACTCTAAACAACTTTCATAGAAAGGGGGGACCAATTTTGTAGCCTTTACTAAGGCAAAGTTTTCAGCTGTTCCAGATCATGAGTTTCCAAACTCCAGGGTCATTACCTCCCTCTCTTTTTTTCTATGGTTAGATCATAGGGGAGTCACAAAACTTTTCTGTTGCAACATAAGGTCAGGAAATGTCAAAGGTTGAGGCCCCGCTTCAGAAAATGCAGGCCATGGACCAATCCCCAACCCATGCCACTGGATTCTGGTGGAGATCCTGATCTTTTCACTGCTTTCAATAAAATTTCGAAAGTAAACAGATTAGGCCATTTGATAATCCTCTGCTGAATCAGTGTTTGTAAGCTTTTATAAAAGGTTTCCTTAAAAATGCAGAAAAGTAATTCTAAATATGTAGTTTTAAATGTGTTTTCAATAGAAACACAGTTAGTAGGGTCTTTGATTTTACAAATTATAAATGTAATAAATAAATGGCATTGATATTTCTAAATTTTTTTTCAATAATTCATGAAAGTTTTTATCTCAAGGAAAATTAAATTTGATTCCAAACATACCATCTATGTTTTATCCTTCTGTAAATTTCTTTCTTTTCATTTCAAATAGCAAGACAGACTGATCCCAGGTATTTAATCATTAATGCTCTGGATATGCAGTGCACTTCAGGAGTCTCAGCTCTGATGCCGACACCCCATGCTGCACCCAAACCTTGTGGGAAAACAGTGTGAGGGAAAGAGATCAAATTTTAATAACATAGATGTTTAGTGAATCTCTTGGTGTTTTGTCTAATCATCATTAATTTGGGTAACACATACAAAATGAACATCCATTTAAAATTTGGTACATATGCATGATATTCATAGTACCAGAAAATTTTCTGGTTTGTTGCACACTAGAGACAAAGAGAAGCTCTTTTCATAAGCTTACTAATGGGGAAAAATGTGAATAAAAATGTGGTATGAGGAAGGCCTACAGAAGTGTAACTGTACTTTACCACTGCTCCTTAATAATTTTAAACAGTGTGTTAATTCTATAGCTAGGTTATAGGCAGTAGAAGGAATGCATGTGAATTTTACGTATCTTCAATAGAGAATCAAATAGAACCTATTTGAAAAAAAACACACTAAAAATATCAGGTTGAAGTGCACTATGTACAGCACATCTTACTGGAAGTAGCTATACAAAATTACATTATTTCATTTAAGAGCTTTAAAGTAATAGTTGGTGAGAAGAAACTCTTGCATTTCAGCAGAGCAAAGCTGATTTTTGCTGCTATTTAGATATGTAAATTTGTTTCTCTTTGCCCTTGCAGCAGGATTCACACATAGATTCACTTCGTGATCTCTGATTCTCTGCTCTCCTGTTGTCAGAATACTAGTGAAGAGAGCAGAGGAGTTAAACCAATCCAAATCTGACACCTTATAGTTCTGGACAGGTCTAGAATGTACTCGCAAACTGAGCTCTATAATTCAAAAAGGAAAAAAAAATCTACAGTTGAATTTGTAGCTTAATTGGTTCATGAAGATTTAACCTTCTCATGAGTCCTGCTTTTGAAGAGCATTATTTCATGTAAAATAGTAGCTATAAGGCATATTAGCAGCACAACTCTGACCTAAGCTTTTCCACATCAGATTTCAAACTTAAGTGAGGAATTTGTGGTTTGAATATGTCCTATATTAGCAATTATATTGCTATAAAATATCATCATTTCACAGAAAAAAACCTGATAGTTCAGATGATACCCATTTGCACAAATGTACAGGTCCTGCATATAGTCATAAGATACATCACATGCCAGCAACATCCCTTTAAAAGTGTATCACTGTGTAACTTCAAATTAATTTCCAGGCCTGTTTGAAATGTTCAAATTGATACAGTCTGAGCAGGTCAGCACTTAAAATTAATCTGACTGCAATGATAATGTGACCACATTGTGAATGTCTAGATATTTATGTGTAACTTAAGCAGGTGATTAGCTGGCATAAAATGTCAAAGCTGTGACAGACACATTTACACCAGCTGAGAGGATGCTCCTCAATGTATTTTGTGTTCATATGTTACACTCAGGAAACATTATGTAAATTACATTGTGTGAGTGTAATGCCTTTCATTTGGCCTTAAATATATGTATAAGAAAGCTCAGCTAACAAATTTTCAACATTTACAAATACATAATTTTAAATTAAAAATTGTGTTTAGATTCTTTGGGGTATTGGTTCCAAAATCCAAGTAGTAACATGAATTTCAACAGCTTTGCCAAGCTCAGGTTTACAGTACCTTACTCATAAAAATATATTCTATCAGTACAGGAATCTTTAAATTGGTTCATGTACAAACTATGCACACTTAGAGACACACACAGACGTAAAACCCTGCTAAGTTGAAGGGATACATTAAAACCGCACACATTGTGAGCAGAAAAAATGAGGAGATTGACAGTACAAATGTTACCAGTGGCTGTACGATGTTGTGAAGGTTTAAGCTGCCTCTCTTTTCTAGAGACTGACTTCCTTTTCTTCCAGTTCACCTATATTAAATAACCTCTCTGAAACGATTTTTTTTGCTTTCGCTTTTCCCGGCTTTTTAAGACAAAACCAGCACCAACAGTCAGGAAACTTTTTTTTTTCTTTTTTTTTTTTTAAATGTTGACCTTTCAGGATGACAGCATTTTCTATCCCCTGTTTATTGCCAAAGAAAACATTAGAGTTAGAATACTACTTATTTAAATACATAGTAGCCTTTTACTATATGCAGCAGTAGTTTACTACTAAGTTCCGAATCCATTGTAGGAGCCATAATGTACTGATTTCTTTTGCAGAACAAAGTGACCACCAAAAGCGGGACTTTGTGGGCCAGTTGGATAAAACACAAGCTCATCTCGCCCCCAAAACCCCGAGTCTGGAACCACAACCTTCCAAGAGTCAATTTGTAAGTATCTTTGTAAGATATGCCCAATCAAGTGAGAGAATAATTGCTTATCAAGTGGGTAATTTTCAGCCTAACGGAAGAGAATATTGTAGGCAAGTCACAATACACACTCGTTCACTTTAAGGATAACAGGAATTGCTAGTAGATACTGGGTTTATGAAGTTATTTACCTATTTATTAAAAGCTCCACCTTTTCTTAAGTGTCTATAAAATGTCACCGAACTCTCCCAGAGGATAATAGTAAAAACATATTTGCTTATATGTTCCACTATATTTCATATTAAATTGACACATCATAGAGAAACATCTGTTATTATTCTAAAGTTATTTGTACAATAGGCTAGAAAAGAATTCCTGTTCACCCGAAACATGTCACTTTCGACTAACAGCATTGAGTTTGAGTATTTGGATGAGTGTCTAAATCTTACTACTCTCAGCATTATGTTTCTTAATAACTTATTTCAAAGATGAGAGGAAATGTAGAGATCTGCAGACAAAAGGCACATATTTTCTAAATCCTCATTTTATAATTCTAGCAGAATTTCTAAATGAAGTCGAAATTTAAGAGCATCACAGTGTACGCTTAGATGACTGAAGTAGGTAAATTCTGTCAGTTACTATAAAACGAGCTAATTGCTGTGCTTGAAAAGCCGCTATTGTATTTATTCTGTTTTCGATAAGGCGCATAGAGCCCAGGACGGCTGTCCCAGCTGAACTGCCATGTGATCGGCAAACAGATCTTGACAGGAGAGCGCGGAGAGCTGATGGAAATTCCGGGCAGGCAGAAATGTTAAGAGACAAGACACGGCCTGTGGAAAGCGGAGCTGTCTGACACGTACGGCTGAGATGACAGTAAGGAGAATCTTCTCAATCGGCTCACGAGAGCCTATCGAACGGTCTGTGCCGGCACCGCTCAGCGCGCTTATCTGCAGACCCCAGAAGCCCTCTTGAGGCGCCGGGACGGGACCGGTGCTCGGACACCTGTAGCTCCCGAGGGTGTCCGGCTCGGCGGCAGCGCAGCCCTGGTGCCCGCGGGGCGGCGGGGCCAGGCGGGCCCGGCCTCCCCGCTCGCCGCCCGCAGCCGCCCCCTCCGCGGCCTGCGGCAGGTGGGCGCGGGGCCGTCG